>PVJL010004966.1:0-27303 GCA_004026885.1 Lyroderma lyra
CATTTTAAATGGGACAAAAAAACAACAGTACTGTCCCATTTTAAATGGTACATATGGTCAGCCTAGTCTCACTGGGCTAAATTCAAGTGTCAGTAGGCTTGACCATACATACTATTTGAAATGGGACATTACTGTTGTTTTCTGTCCCATTTAAAAATGGCACATTTGGTGAGCCTAAAGATTAATATAATCAATCTTGTCAAACAAAAACTGCACTAATAAATCTGTATATTGCTTTGGGTAACGTGGCCATTTTAACAATGTTAAGTCTTCCTATCCATGAACATAGACTATTTCCATTTCTTTGTGTCCTCTTCAATTTCTTTCAAAAGTGTCTTACAGTTTTCCATGTATAAGTCGTCACATTCTTTGTTAATTCCTAGGTATTTTATTCTTTTTGTTATAGTCACTAAAGGTATTGATTTTCTCATTTCTTTTCCTGAAGGTTTGTGGTTTGTATATAGAAATGCAATTGATTTTTATACATTGATTTTGTATCCTGCAGCTTTACTGTATTCGTTTATTGTTTCTAATAGTTTCCTGGTGGAGTCTTTGAAATTTTTCTATCTACCTACCCCCCAAATTTAAAAACCTTAGTCTGCAGAATTATGTACCCCAATTGTTCATTGCAATGCTCTTCATGGTGGCCAAGTCATGGAAACAACCCAAGTTTCCTTTGATAGATAACTGGATAAAGAAGTCACAGTACATATACACAATGGAATATTACTCATCTATAAGAAAGGACGAAATATTGCCAATTGCAACAAAATGGATGGAACTTAAGAACACCATGCTAAGTGAAATAAGGCAGACAGATAAAACCAAGAACCACATGATTTCATTTACATGTAGAATATAAAAGTGAAAGCAAAAAGGAAGCAAAAACTCATGGACAAAGTCACTAGTTTAGTGGTTACCTGAGGAGGAGGAGGGAGTGGGTGGGAGAGGAGAGAGGGTTGGGAGAGGAGGGAGGGGGAGTCAAATATATGGTGATGGAAAGAGAACTGACTCTAGGTGATGAACACACAACGCAACACACAAACGATACACTATAGAATTGTACAGCTGGAACCTATGTAATTCTTGCTAACCAACGTCACTCCAGTGAGTCTAACAATAAAAACAAAAACAAAAAACTTCAATGATAAGGTTAAAAACATAAACCATCAATTCCATGGAGTGTTGAATTTTGAAGAGGTATAGATATATAAAGGAAGACTGTCTTACTGTCTTATCCTGTTTTACGTTTGTTTCATTAAGTATTTTGAGAAACATAACAATGGAAATGATTGAACATGATTTTGTAAACAAGAAAATAAACCAAGTCCTATTAATTATTAATGTGCCATCCTGATGCTTTAACATTACAAATGAAAGTGGGTTTTATTTTTCTGTCAGTGATGCACAGTTGGATAAAAAGTGAAAATTTAATTCAACTGGGACTTGGGGACTATACAGTTTTAAATAAACATCAGGGTTTTCTTTTAACCAAATGCATTAGTTGCTTTTAAAACACATACAATGAATATGTTTAAATAATTTTTAAGAAAATAGAAAACAGGAGGGTTTTATATAAAGACAATTAGAAAGAAATGAGACAGATTTTTCTTATGTGTTCTCTAAGCTCAGTCTGAAAGCAATTTTTTAAAAAAAGGTTAAAAAACTATCTTCAGTGTCCATGGAAAATATGTATGTCGGGGTTACAATTTCAGCCTCTAGCCAAAATTGCTTCATGATCTTATGAAAGTAACTTGAGGTCTCTAAGCTTCAGTTTCCTTGTGTTTAAAGTAAAGATGATATTATAATAGTATCTATCACATAGATTTGTGAAGATTTTAAAAAATTATAGATGGAAAGAGTTTGACAAGTGCTCAACCTTTTGTTAAGTGCATGGTACCTTCTAGCTGCTGTCATCGTCATTACCTTTATTACCATCATTACCACCTTCCAGTCTACTGGGCTTGTCAAAAATCCAGCATTTCTACTTGATATCACACAACTTCTGATCTTACCTTCTTAATAACATATGGTGGCTCATAATGCACTTTAGGAAAGGTGAACAGCTGTACTTGGACCATAAAGAAATCTTGAATGCCACTCCAATATGCAGATGAAAGTGTTTAGAAGAGGAAATATATATATGAGTAACATGAGGAAAACATACGATGAGATGTGTTAGTAATTTTATATTGAATTAGCGAAGTTGCCACAAGGTAAACACTCATTGCAGAGACTAGGTGTGGCTTCCTGGGCACTGCAGATATTTTTTATGCTCAGCATCTTGGAGTTTACTTTTTTCCATTTAAGAAGAAGAAAAGACTAAAAGAATAAACTGCAACCAGTCTGTTCTTGATGAGAACATGCTAGGCACTCAGGGAGAGGCTGCGAGGGACCTGCGAATCCTTACTCAGTTGTGCCAGTTCGCCAATCTTCAGGGATTAGTCACTCATTGACAACGAAGCCTGGGAAAGGTCCTGCATTTTGTACCAGTGCTTGTTAATAAATGTTAAAATACTTATTTAGAAAATTTGGTGCTGATTAGATACAAGTCTTGAGCAAGCCAAACTCCAATTCTAAGAACAGCTTTTGAATTTGGGAGGTTTTCTATCTGTTTCATGAAAGCACAAGGAGAAGCGTAAACTGCAACGCTCATTTAAATACAAAGACTCTGCGGAGCATTTGATACTTCCTTATGGGAATTTTCAGTAGGGAAAAAAAATAGGTCTTTTATGAAAAATAATCTCCAACTACTCCATTCCACTCAGAATTCATAATTATGCTTAATCTGCTACCCCTTTTTGGCTCAACTACAGGTCCTGTTGGCAGGTAGTGAATGCAAAAGCATTTTAATGAGGGGTGGGGGCGGGGGAGTCCCCTGGGAATGGAGCAAAAGTTTTGAGCATTTATCGTTTCACAATGGAGTAAGGCCAGCTGTTGGGCACCCTGAACGCCAGGGCCGCAGCTCCCCCAGAGCAGCCATTTTGCATGGATGGTTTCAGGTCAGCCAACTGGAAAGGAAGAGGCTGCTTCTGAGCGAAGCCTGGCCCAGTAGGAGAGTAGGAAACCAGCCACTGACGTGCCTGCCAGCAACAAAGCCAGACAGGAAAGCCCTCTGTGTGACAGGGCGATGCCCAGCTCAGCAAGCCTCCCATCTGCTTTTCTTTGGGCGGAGGGCTGCCCCCAGGGGCAGGTGCTAAGAAGAGAGAGGCTCTTGGAGATAGGAGATGCTTGGCTCCATCAACGGGCCCATTCAAAGCCTCCTGTCTCCACTCTCCACTCAGGAGCTGCCAAACCAGATTCAGTTTCTATCCTCTCCGCATACCTCAAAGGTATGGTGACTTGCTGACCCACCAGACAGCCTGGGAGTTAAAGAGAAAGGCTTTTTAATTGTGTGTGTGAGTGTTAGATACTGACATTTTGTTCTGTGTATTTTTGTTTGGGTATATATTTTTTTGTTTTATATTTTAAATAAATTTGAATGGATATGTTACCAATTTCAAAGCAAGTTTTTGTTATTATCAAAATCACTCACTCATTGGTTCATTCATTCATTCCCTTATTCATTCATTCCCTCATTCGTTTAAATGGATATTCTTGAATGTTTAGGGCATTCAATTATAAATTCAGATTACAAGTCACTTATGCCATTTTTTGACAATCAAGCTTTTTATCAGAGAAATTATGGACCTATTTTCTTTAAAAGACACTCATTCTCAAACTGCCAGGATTTTACAGAAGCACTCTACATTTTGCTTTTTTTGTTTCTTTTAGGAAAAATACTTTTACAACCATATGTGTTATTTTTCACTCTTGATTTATGTATTTGCCTAATATTGCATATAACATACATGTGTATATACATATGTGCACACACATAAATTTATTCATTAATAAATTTATTTAACATCCCTTATGTAACATGCTCTGAACTAATGCTGGGTTTGGAAAGAGAAGTGGGACACAGCCCAGGCCTCCTGAAACTCCCCGAGAATGGGGAAATGTGCCTGTGAGCAAGTCGGGTGCTGGAAGCTGTGAAAGGCTCCAACACCAGTCTATGTTTGTCAAGACAACAGCCCAACAGAAAAAAGTGACCTTTTGTACCAGGGAAGGTCTTCGATGATAAAAGATTCCTGACTTGGATCCCACTGTGATGCTTTAATTTTAATAAAAATATAGCAATAATGATGTGTTCTGAATTTCTATCCAGCATCTCTATTTTATTTTGAGCAAGCCCCAGAATTAAGTCATAATGAGTAAGGCTCACTGAGTATTAAGCAGCCAACAGCCACAGCTTGACTGGGGGCCACAGAGCTCTAGACTCCTCAGATGCTCAGGCCAGGGAGCACGGCTCCAGGGTGTGGCTTGTGCCTGGACAACCCGAGGCTCTGACCAGGAGGAAGATGGTCGCCGCCATTTGCTCGGGTCCTCAGGCACCTTTAGATTTTAGAGAGGCCCAAGCCGTTCAATATTCAATTAAAAGGAAAAGAAGAAAACCCCAGATCTGGAGAGCTGGTTTTAAATCATCCCTGGGAAACTTAGAGAAAACCAAATTGAGAGGAAAGTATATTATATTGCAGTGCTATTTTTTTTTTTCTTTTTTGCATCTGTCTTCCACTCCTTGGCCCTCCCAGAGGGAACTTTTCCTTACCAGTCTAGGTGGGTCTCAAAGCCTTCACAGCAATGAGCAAAACACGCAGACGAATATTTGCTTATAATACTACTGATGCAAACCTTTGGGTTCTTCTGACCCGTCTAGTGCCATTCTCCCTCTTGGTCAACACACTTGAACCACCCTGGCTTTCTTTCTGTCCCCCTTAAAGAAGATATTGTAGTTCTGAACGCCAATACCAGTGAACATAATCTTTTTTGGAACTAGGGTCTTTGCAGAGGGTCACATTAAGGTCATTAGGGTGGGCCCTAATCCAATATGCCTATGCCCTTATAAAAAGGGTAAATGTGGATACACAGACAGACGTGCACACGGGGCAAGCACTGTGTACAGAGGGCTGAAATTTTTATTCCCACCCCCTAGATTTCTGAGAAGGGGTGAGGGACTAAGAGGTTGAATCAATCACCAATGACCAGTGAGTCAATCAATCATGCCTATGTAACGAAGCTTCATACAGACCCAAAAGGTGGGGGTCCTGAGAATGTCTCTGCTGGGGATACAGAACGCTTCCATGTGCTGGAGCCCCAAGTCCCACCAGGACAGACACGCCTTTGTTCAGGGCCTTGCTCTGGGTATCTCTTCATCAGGTTGTTGATTTGTATCCTTTAATATCCTTTGTAATAAATCAGCAATTGTTGATTCAAGGTTTTCTTGAGTTCTATGAGCCATTCCAGCAAATTAATCAAACCCAAGGAAGGGGTCCTGGGGGCCTCTGGTTTGTAGCCAGTTGGTCAGAAGCACAGGTAATAATAACCTGGGCTTGCAACTGGTGTCTCAAGTAGAGGCTGGTCTTGGGGGGATGGAGCCCTTCACCTGTGGAATCTGATGCTATCTATGGGTAGAAAGCACAGTGTTAATTGAGTTGAGTTCTTGGACACCCTGCTGGTGTCTGACATTTTCTTACTGGTATGGGGAAGTCTCCACACACATGTTGAAACTGGTTCCAAAAACCCAATTTATTGAATTAAATAAATCAACATTTAATGTTTACTATAAATGGTAAAGATGATAAGAGAAGACTTATAGATAAACACATACTGTCTTTTTCAGCAAAGCAATTTTTATATCTATCAAAGCTGGACCCAGATTTTTTGACTAGTGGGCTATAAATTTATCAATGGCAGTCATAGTTGTTCTATGAAATCTGCCTGGTCCTGTAATCATAGGGTCACATAATTACACCTGGTTAGGAGTGTCAGGCTTTAAAGGACCCACTGGTACCTCATGGCCACAGGTCTCATTCGGTCAGAACCACACACCCCCATAGCAGTCAACCTGGGCTCAGGCCAAGCAGTGGCCCAGTATGTGGCCACCACAATTTTGTGGTTTCCACTAACATTCCAACATCTCTCAGCATACGCCTGGCATTCTGTGAGAAGTTCATTATTTTGCCTCATGGTTTGGGGCTGGCAGAAATAGTTTCTGAGGAAAGCATCACAGTGATCTAACTTTCTTAGAAAATGACAGATGATTTTCTCTATAGCCTCTCTCAATTCCTCTTTCAGAAATCTTTCCCACGTTGGTGGGAGTAGGAAAAACATCTGTGCTTAATATTCAAAAGTCGTTGCTTGTATTCAATCTGCTGCAATCCTGGTGGCGAGAAATATAAACCAGTAGCACCTGAAATCCTGACTCCTTCCTGCTCCATTACTTCACTTTATGTGCAAATATATATCAAGGTCTCACAGCCCTGCCGGTGACCAGGCAAACATTCAATTACCTGAAGAATCAGGATGGCATATTGGAAAGAGGATAATTTCAGTGTCATGCAGATTTGGTTTCCAACCATGTTGGAAACCAGTTGTCTTTGACAAACAATTGACTTCGGATAAGTGACTTAATCTCATTGGCCTTTCTACTTTTCAGAGGCTTTAACTTCTGCCTCAGAAGGATTTAGGGAGGAATTAAAGGGGGAAACAGCCATATACCAACCAGCATGGACTCCGATACATAGTCAATGCCCATTGCTTAGAACACAACCATGGAGACTGGCACACAGTAGGAACTCAATAAATATCTGCAGATGAATGAGTGAATAAAAGTCTCCAACGTGTGAACTCCACATGTGTGCCCCTTTCCACCAGTTCTAGACTCATTCCATCTACAAAATTTTCACAATAGTAATTTGCACTACAATAATGTGCACTATGTTTCCTTTTGTGAATAATCCAAAATTGTATCATTTCTACACATTAACTGCCAGAAAGATTTTAGGGATGGATTGGCTTACAGAGATAAACAAAAAACAAAGAGAAAGTGACACAACATTTTTTCCTGTTAGCAAATGGCTTGATTCAATTGGAAAGCCAAACTCTCTAGCCTATGGCACTTCTGGTGGGGGAAAGGGGAATAAAGCCACTATTAAATTAAAATGAGACCTTCAGTTAATAGATAAATCTGGGACCATCCATCACGTCACTTATTTCACTAAATTGTTTGGTATCTGAAGACAACTTCTGTAAATGAGACTGATACAGATCATTACATCAACCAATCGGGACAATCACTCTTCCCACCCCTACTGTTGATGGCAGAAACATAGGGGTATTCCCCCAAATTATCCTCCTCATCCTGGGCACACAGATGGACTACATTTCTCAGTCTCCCTTGCAGTTCAGTGCAGCGTTTGACTAAATGCCAGCCAATGGAAAGTGAGCCAAGACGAAGTAAGCCAGTGTCTGCTGTGGTCCACGGGAACCTCTCACTAACCGCCTTCCTTCTCTGCCAGAATGAAGGCAACCTCAGTGACCTTAGAAGCTCCATGTTGAAGAAGGCTGTACCTCTCTAAGCCTGACTCCCTGAATGACTTTATGGGGATAAGTCACTCCACAAACCCATTCATCTGCCTGTTATATAAGCGAGAAGTAAACAATTGTGTTGAGCCATTTTTTATTTGGAAGTCAATTTATTATAAAAATTACCCTGCTCCATCAATACTTGGCAAAGAAGCCTTTTTTCCCCTTCAATCACCCCCTCTTTAATGAAAGAATTATAAAATCAACCAATGTCAAACTGAGTCCCCAACATATACATAATCCTTGATTGCCTTTATCTTAAAATGTGGTACCTTAAAAACATTTTTAGACTAATTATATGAGTTTACCCTCGGTATCTGTTTTGCTTTCTCACATTTCACTGTGCCTCATCTTGCGCTCAGCCTTATTTTAGCTAATATTGAGATCCGTTATTCTTATATTCATTTCCACCTTTATATTATCAACTTCTAATTACTAAAAGGGGTTACTTCTTTAAATTTTTTTGCATTCAATACACATTTCAAAAATCTACATTTTCTTCCTTCATGACATACGATGAATCACTTGAAGGCAGGGCCCAAGTCTCTAAGCTTATGAACTTCCAGGACATAACACAATGTTGGGCATAGAGAAGGCATTCAGTAAATATTAAGCCCCTTGCAATGAGAGAAACACCATTGTGGGAAAGACATTTTTGCATTAACTCAACGTTTCTATGCTTTCATCAATGATAAATATTGGAAACCTGATGTTTGCACAGCAGGCTGTTGAAGAAATGGAATAAATGGGAAAGACACAAAAGAAATGGCCTCTGCTTTAATGAGCACCAGGAAAGGTGCAGCACAACAGTGGTGCTGAGGTGGAGGACGTGATCCCAGCAAGGGGCTGGTGCTAACCTGCAGAAGCCTCCGTGCTCCTCTCAGTTCAAGCCCTGTGCATTCGCACACCTTGCTCGTTCTGGGGCTGTTCTTAAAGGCTATTTTAAGACTCAGCAGCCGACGTCTATTTTTTTTTTTTAAGAAGCTTTCCTAAGCCTTTTCTGTTACACAAAGAAAAAGCTATTTCTCCAAAAATAAAGAGTTGCTGAAAGCCAGAAGCTTTTGATTTAACGGAAAACTCCAAACTCATCGATTTTAATCAGGGCTAAATTGGGAGACCTCAGGATGGGAGACTTTGTACATTTCTTAGCATCTAGTGTTTTAGGGAATATTTAATTAAATCAGCTAACATGGAAAAAAATAGAGTCAGGAGAAAATACAGAGAAATGTCTTAAGGCTTACATAGAGGATTCTTTTATTCATTGCGAAACCTATAGGTTGGTGGGTCTAGATTCCAAGAAAAATTAGTTCATTCATCTTTAACCATATGCACAGGTATGCCTCTCATATTTTTACCTGCCTACACAAATTCATAACTGTCAATCAACTTTTAAATGTTTGATTATGTTTGATGATCTTGGTGGGGTTAGATGGTCATGTTACAAAATCCTCCTAAAAATCATTATATTTCCTCAGTGTCAATCTTCTCTACCTAAATAAAATCTTATAAAATCATATTCCTTCATTCACTACAAGTTAATATGAAGGGCTTTATGATTATTATAAAACTACTATTAATATTAACTTAAATACTACATTAATGCCATTAGTTAAAACAATTAGCCACTTTTAATCAGTAAAAGGATTTAAATTTGTTTTTAAGGTTTTTCATCCTTCTTCAGAGTTGGAGTAATTGTAGTTCATTCTCTAGTATGGCAGAAAAATCATTTGCCAACATTTGAATTTTCTAAAGTATTCTTAACTATTGTTCAGGAGCTCAAACTTGAGTACGAACTTGACTACAAATGACCTACAAATGTACTTAGTGACCACATGTGGGTATGACCACATTTTTATTGTTTTTAAAAGCAAAAATGATCATGCATGACCTTTTATATGTAAATATATTGGGGTATTTTTCCATTTGAAGAGTTTTAAACTATAATTATGTATTTGGTGAATAAAGAGTATCATTGTATAATTAAATTTTTTAAAGGTAATTAAAAAGGTGTAGAAGGAAACATTTCATGCTCATCTTTTTTCTAATTCAATGTCCCCACCTTCCAGTACCCACTACTACTCATTTCTTGCATATCCTTCCAGAGTTTCCTTATGCATACACCAACAAATACAAAATACTCATTAGGACTTCTGTGTTTGCGACAGAAATGGCCCCAGATCTACATACCACTTCATGTCCTCATTCTTACAAAAAAAAAATCCTGTGAGTAATGGTGAGAATGTAAACTGGCATAACCACTATGGAGGATAGTATGGAGGCTCCTTAAAAAATTAAGAATAAAATTACCATAAGATCCTGCAATCCCCCTGCGGGGTAACTACCCAAAAAATTTGAGAACCTCAGTCTGCAAAGATACACGCACCCCAGTGTTCATCGCAGTGCTATTCACAGTGGCCAAATCATGAAAACAGCCAAAGTGTCCTTTGATAGACAACTGAATAAAGAAGCTGTGGTACAAATACACAATGAAATACTACTCAGCCATAAGAAAAGATGAAATCGGGCCATTATGACAACATGGATGGACCTGGAAACCATCATGCAAAGCAAAATAAGCCAGACAGAAAAAACCAAGAACCATGTGATTTCACACATTTGTGGAACACAAAGCTGAAAGCAACAAAGAAACAAAACCTCATGGACACAATCAATAGTTTAATGGTTAGTGGTTATCTGAGGGTATGGGAGGGGAGGAGAGAAGGGACAATGTCTCAAATATATGGTGATAGAAAGAGAACTGACTCTGGGTTGTGAACGCATAATGCAACACACAGATGATGCACTGTAGAATTAATTGTACACCTGGACCTCTGTAATTTTTACTAGCCAATGTCACACTGCTAAATATAACAATTAAAAAAAAAAAGGGAAATCCTGTATTACTCATACTTTCTGAAAAATTCTGCTCCAGATATTTTTAGTAAGAATATTCTTTAAAGAAGAAAATAGTGAAAAGCTGAACACATAATAAAAAGCAAAGTGAAAAGAATGCGAACTGCACGGCAGAGGAGAAAACCATTGGCAGTCGAGGCATCAGGAAACAGTGAAGCTCTTTCACCAGCCACTGACTAACTTTGAAAGAGTCACTCAGGTTCATTTGTGAAAGTAAAGTACAAATAAGAAGTATCTGTTTAAAAGTTGCTCAACAAATGTTGAATAAACACCTTTCTGCTGTGCAGTAGTGCCCACTGCTGAGGAAGCTAGTAGAAGACTGTTCTCTACAGTCATGGAGCTTACATCCTACAGTGGGGACTGGGGGGGTTGTTACTTGAGATGGGTGGTAAGGGAAGGTCTCTGGGTGGAGACCATATTTTAGCTGGTTCACAAGGAGACCTGTGGGCAGAGAATGTTCGGTGAAAGGAACTGTAAATGTTAAGGACACAAGTGAACATGACAGATAGACAGGCTTTGGTGACTCTGCAGGTCTGAGGGTACCTGTGGCTCACGGCAAAGAATTAGATTCTTTTGTGACTGAGATGGGAAGTTTTTAAAGGGAATGTCATGATCTCGTTTCCTCTGGGATGATGTTTGTAAGTGAACATCTTCAAACATTTTTGGTGATTGATGGTTCATGTAAACAATTTTAAGATAGAAAAAGAAATCTAACCTCCTCCCCCTATATGGTGGAAGTTCCTTGGCTTGCTTTATAAAATACTATAAAATGAAAACATTCAAATTATATTTGAATCTTGGGATGTGTTCTGATCAGTCTGACTATCAAAAGTTACTTTCACCTTCAGTGCTTTCAAATAGGGGAAATTAAGGAGTAAAATTATAGATCAACATCAAAGTTCTACAGGTTTGTGTCTTATTTCCTAGGGAAATGGACATATTTGTAGTTATGAGACAGCTCAGTAGTTTTCTAAGGATTAAGAGTTACATTGTTGAACGAGATCTCGTTAGAAAAATCTAAACTTTCCTGTTTTACTACCTATCGCAGCAGAGAAAATATTCCCATGAAATAAAATGCACATGTTGAAAATGTTTTACTGCTAGAAAAGAATACTTTTCAGTTTGCTGATAAGATACACATTACTGGAATACATATATCATGTTGATAACAAAGATTTGGTTTCATACATTGGTTTGGAGTTATAGAGAACATTATAACATCCAGGAAAAAAAGAAAAAAAGTAACTAGAGGCATGAATTCCTGAAGACAAAAAAAAATCAAAACATTTTCTAATAACAGAAGGTTTAATTTATTATCTTTGAATTTCTACTCATTTGATAATGATAGCAGTTCTTTCTGCCAACAGTTTAGTAACAAGAAGCACTGAAAGGACACACACACACACACACGTGTATTTGTGTACAAGTATATATAAGCATATATATAAGTATACACACACACACACACACACACACACACACACTTGTATAATTTCTGAATGTAGGATTATGTCCTTAGATATAATTAAATACTATGCTTCATTCATACAGCAGTATGACAATGTAGAAAAAGAAACCAACCATTTCCAGTCTCACATCTGTAGGATTCAATGAAGCTGATATTTATAGAACATCTTGTATGCCTTACACATGAGTGATGAATAAAATAGCAAGGCTCTGACCACCATGCAGTTTACATTCTAGAAAAGCCAAATAATTATATACACTGTTCACACGAACTGCACATGCAAATTTGTCATTTATTTCTTTGTATTTCATATTTAAAATGAACATATTTCCAAAAATGTACTAATCATTGTTCTATGCAACTTGAATTGATGGGCTCAAATCTTTTAGGAGTGAAAGGATATGCAGGCTCACAATAGTTTACAAATATCTTTTTATAGACTGTGTTAAATCTTCCTTTTTGCGGGGGGTAGGGGGTAGTTCCCTGGCTGGGAATTGAACCCAGGCCACGGGATTGAGAGCGCCAAAGTCACTACACCACCAGGGAACTCCCAAATCTTAACATATCTAAAAATGTCCATAAAACGAGATCAGCAAATTTAAAATATTTTGAGAATTTCTTCCTCCCTATTCCTCCACTTGTGTTTTTAAAAGGATTCTTTATATGTATATATAAGTATATATATAGAACAAGATAATGACTATTTTTATACCAGGTATGAAAAGCAAAATATTGCATCTCTAAATACAAGCTCTGCTTTCATAGATGTGTTACAATTCTAGAATCACATTCCAAAGTTTGTTTTTCTAGTATCTTTGCACTCACTTATCTTTCTGATTGTCATCCTTTCCCCAATGGTGGCATAAGAAGAGAGAAAGAGTACAAACATAATTTTTTTAAAGAAACACTCATCTTTTCCCATGATGAAGAATTCTCCGGCCTCAGTTTAGACTACCCTAGAGACGAATTGGTCAAGTTATTTCAATTTCAGTAAGATTTCCCTCGGTCCATGGGAAAGATCTCTGTGTCCTTTTATCAAAAGTTTCCCAACAATCACTGACCTCTAACAGGTGGTGGTTCCAGGTCAATAGTGCCCTCCAGTCCAATACCATTTTGTACTTTAGTCCTCATGGAAAGTACAGAGTCTGAGAGTCCGATCACCAGCTCCTGTATGCAAGGCCATATCAAGGACAGATAAAAATACAGGTGCAAAGGCAGGCTGACTTTCCTGCAGAACACTTGCAGCAGCTAAATCCACGATGCAAACCAACAGTGGTTCCATAAATAGTCATGTGACTGGAGCTTTCTCCTACCCTAAAACCAGAAATGGGATGCTTCATCAGAGGCACTCTTTTTCTTACTTTCTTTTTTTTTCATAACCTGAGGACTTTTTCATCTGACCTCCAAATGCACTGTGAATTACTAAAGAGCAGTAATGTGGCAGGTCAGGTATTAATAGGACTGAGAGAACAAGGGCAGAGAGAGATTAGAAGCTACAGCAGCATACACTGTCAAACAAGCCTCCTGGAATAAAACAATGAGGATGTAAGTGTAGGCTAATGATCAACTATTCTTGTGCAACATTTTTTCCCTCTCCCTGCATCCAGTCTAGAAAAATACTTCCCTTTCCCATTCATAAAAAATATATACCTAACTCATTCCTATGTATGAGATTTTGCTCTGTAACTCGGAAAGGAGAGGGGAGGTTTTAGTGATGGGAGTGAAGAGGGGAGAGAAAAGGCTCTGGCTGTGTCTCTCACTGGGTCAGGCTGAATCATTGTGAGAGCTAGAGATCAGAGCTGACAGTTATCCAAATAGATTTTGTGTGGAGTAGAGCATAAGTGAGCTACTACAGAATGGGCAGGGGTGGGGGTGGGGGGGAGCTTATACCTCTCCCAATGCTACACACATCCTTTGATTTCCAGGTTGCCTGGGGTTTGGAAAGCATCAGCGGCATCCAGGGACATCAGAGTTACCATGGACCATGGCAGTGGGGATAGCTTCCTAAGCAGCGTGGTCAGGGGATGGACACATGGGAAACTGAGCTGGAAAAATCGCCAAGGTCAAGTCTGTGATAACTTCTGGTAACAGGCTACCTTGTGGACTCATGTGAGACAGTCCTTCAATTGCTCCCCAAAATGACAGGGTGGGGGGTCTGCACTTCAGTGGGCCTGAAGTCTATTACTAGGAAGATCATCTTATCAAGCTGGTAGTTATTTGGACTAAGAGGTGGTACACAGAGGTGACTGAACTACCACAAAAGAATTTGAGTTTAAAGAATATCAGACTGCACTTTTAGAGTTGACCATAAAACTCATTCAATTTCATCATAATGGAGATGTAAAAAAATCATTTGAAAGAGATTAAATGATTTTTATGCATACAGCCCTTGGTTATTCCTTAATTATAGATTTTTAACACATCCAATGAAGAATTTATCAGTGAGAAAGAGAAATTTTAGTCAAAGGGTACATTAGCATCATACTGTTGCTTTAACAAATTAGCACAAACAACACACATTATTATTATATTATTATATAATATAATATGTATTATTCTATTATATAATAATGTATTATAATGTATTATTATTATAATCTTACAGTTCTGGATGTCAGAAGTCTCAAATGAGTCAGCAGAAATGTGTCTTTTCACCAGGTTTTAGGGGAAAGCCCATTTCCTCATCTTTTACAACTCCTAAAGGTTGGCCACATTCCTTGGCTAATGGTCCCCACCCAGCAATAGAATCACTCCAGCCTTACCATTGCCATATCTCTTTGTCTTCCTCTGCTACTGGTGCCATACTGCTTTCTCTGACTCTGACCTCCATTTATTAGGATAACACTCGTTAATAACAGTATGTAGATTTTAGGTGCACAACTTTGTAATATGATGTACACATTCTCTGCTGTGTGCTCAGCACCCTAAATCTAGCCTGCCTCTTGAACAGCTGTTTTTAAGCTCTAGCAAAGGAGGCCTATCACATATAAGAAACACATTGGAAAAACAAGTATCTATTATTCTTCCTTTGAGCAGACTCAGAAAGCCTGCACCCGAAGCAGCAGCTTAACCAGCCAGGTGAGTCCATCAACCCTGGGGTCAGTGAGTGACAGACGTCTCAGCCAGATAACCCCTGCATGTTCTTTCCGGAGTTCATGACTGTTTCACCTTGTACTTTTAAAAGATCTCCTCCTGTAGCTTGCGTGGCAAAAGCAAAAACAAACAAAAACAAAAAACAAAAACAAAAACCTCTCCTCCCATCCCATCAACTCCACCAGCTATTAATTACTCCCCACCTTTATCAAAAAAAAAAAATGTTGGCAGTCTTTTAGGTCGGCCAATTGCCTCAAATAAAATCTACCTAACTCTTCACCTAGCTCTTTGACATTGTGAATTTTCTTTTTCTTTAGGCAGGGTTTTTTTTTTCCCTATTTCTTTACTAGTTGTGTTTGTTTTGTAAACTCCCTTAAAGAGAGCACAGTGTGCAATGCCTGCTGTTACTCTGGAGACTCTCGTTGCCTCTCACAGTCTAAGTGTCTCATATTTATCCTTGGCAGCCACACCACTGGTGCTATTCTCTTTTATTTCCCAGCTCTCACTCTTCCTTTTTGATCAATGGTAACCTGTGACTTTTTTACTATTTTCTATGTCTGAATATTTTATAGCCAGCTTTGATCGAAGCTTTTTGATGTAGATTTTTATAATGTAATCTATCCTTGACTTATTATTGTGTATGTTCATCATAATTTGGAAAGAGTCTTTTTTAATGCATTACTTCACAGTAGCTACCATCTTTATTTTATTGTCAATTTTTGACTCACAAATGAAGTGGTAGAGATACTGTCTCTGTCTGAAGGGACTAATTAGAGAGAAGTTGGCAAATCCTTTCTAATATACATTATTTCCATTTAAGTTCCAGCAAACTTCCAGAGCTCTCAGACTTGGCTAAAAGGAACTCAGCATCTTATCTATGTTTAAGATACTCTAATTGAAGAGGAGTAAAGCTTGGTAGTGAGAAACAGGTACTCTGGAAGCAAACTACACGGGTTCGAGTTGCAGTTCCCTGAGACATACTAATTATGTGGCCTTGCGTAAGTGCCCTAAATACTCAGTGTCTCAGTTCCTTCCTATGTATAATGCAGATAATATTTGCAACTACCTCACTATATTATTGTGAGCATTCTATTAATATAGAAATTACAAGATAGCCTGGCACTTACAGAGTAAGTGCTATGGAAGGATTTGCTACAACCAAATCTGTGTATTTTTACTTATGCAGATGAGTCATCATCATCCCATCTTTGTAAGCCCAAACGGGCATCCTTGCCATGCAACCCTGTTACTGGGGAGCTCATGGTAGCTACAGTTTCTCATATGGTTCTACTATTCCTATAATCGGGTGGAATCCAAGACAAAACTAATTTATCCCAAACTGTGCACTATAATGAATTATATTAAAATGTTTCAGTGTCTTTGGAGGATCCTGTTCTTGGACATTCCAATTACATTAAACTTACACAAATCCAAGAAATTATTTTATTTGGCAATTTTGCAAAGACTGACGATAAGGCTCCATTGCCTGTTGACATGAATCACTTGGAAATTATGTTCTTATGCAACTTAAGATGCTTAATCAATAGGTTTATAGATCTCTGAGGGGGGATTACATTTATCAAGCAACATTTTGAAATGGAGACAAGGGGTAGTAAACTTACAATAACATGGTTCCCTGGCTGCATTAATTAGGTGGCTGTGAGCAATGTATTACTCCGCCTTTTTATTTATTTCTTCTACAGTGGTAAATTTTCTTTTTGATAAAGTAACAAGACTGGTTTCTCAGTATCCACAAACATTTTCTAAATAATGCAAAGAAAAGAACGGAGTTAGGCCTTAAGAGACAATGAAATGAATACTTAAAATAAATGTGAGGATTTCTGAACTCATAGTGAACTCATTGTCTAACTATTTATAAGAATCTGAAATATAAGTCCAAAATATTTCCACTAGATTATTAAACTTTTTTATATTTTGTATCCTTAAAGGTGTATTCAAGACTCTACAAGTGAAAATAAAAATATGATTTTAAGGGAAAATATATCTGTTTATTTGTTATACTATATAAATACTTTGTCTGAAAGATTTTGTCATTGAGTCAAGCAATTGTTTTAGGCATTGCCTTGAAACATTGTGAAGAGGATAAAGTAGAATTGTGGTAAGTTTAGATGCAGTTGCAGTGAAAATAATTAGATTTGATGCCACATCCACATGCTAATAGCCTTAGGCTAGTTACTCAACCTTTCTTAAGACTCAGTTTTCTCATCTCTAAAATGGGCATTAAAAATGCCTCCCTCACAGTTTTGTTGTAATGATAAAATGAGTGATCCATACTGATTTCGTACCACCACAAGCAATGGTCCATGGCAAGTGCTTGGTAAAAACAGTTTCTGCTAAGATTAGGACAATCAGCCTCTAGCATTTTAATATGTGGTAAGTATCTCCTCAGGAGTCTAGTTTATTCCAGAAGTCTTTCATCAGGTAGTTTTGTTTCCTTTAGACGTTTACTTGCTTAAGCAAAATGTAAGCTCTATGTAGAAAATCCATACATTCAATTTTTATTTAGGAATCAGTTTAACAACCTGAACTAAAGTGTCAGCTGCAAAAGCTGTCATCTAGGTATGGTGTTATACAATTTCTAAACTGATTGCAGCGCAATTTTGTGTATCAACTCGGGTAATGGAGATGCGGGCTTGTAGAGTGGCATCTTAGGCCTATGAGGTCCTGCTCTGTAAGCACCCTCGTTCACCCAGCCCAATGCTGGATGCGGTGGGAGTGCCAAGAGAAGATGACTATTTTTCCTTAGGAGCTCTCAAACAAGTTTGCAAAAATAATAATAATAATAATAATTGCAAGGTGACATGCGCAAATGTGATCATGAATAAAATGTTCTATAAAAGGGAGAAAAACCAACCAGGGGTTCCATAACCATGGCTGAGTTGAGTCATTAAGAACTGCATGGTCTGAGAGGCTCAGGAGGAGAGGTTGCAATTCCCTGAGATTGCTGGCAGTGAGCAGAAGCACACTGGAAGCTAAGGGACAAGACGTGACCATTGTCAGGAATAAGCATGGTAGGAAGTGAGGGGAGAAGGCACTTAATTAGCCTGACAAGGCCTGAACATTTGCCTGGAGGAAAATTAGGCAAAGACAAGAGCCCAGAAATTGGAGCAGCACATTGTTGGGGTTGAGGGCAAAAATTCTGCTGACACATTGCCCAGGCTCTTCATTTACGGCCCTCTCAAGAGGTGTAAACCTCACCATGCCTCAGTAGTTTTATCATCTGTAAAACAGAGAGAATGACATTGGTCATCTCATAACACCATCAAGGGGTTACCACACGAATTAAATGAGATGACGCCTGAACCATTTGGCACACAGATATTAACTATATGTTGAGTAGCAAACTGTTCCATGTTTGTACGTTTGTCCTCACCTTAAAGCTCAGAAAATGAGGCTAAGGAAATAAAGCAGATGCCAAAGTCACACAACTACTAAATGCTGGGTTTTGAATGACTCACATTCGGCCTGATTTCACAACCCATTTCCCCCATCATGCCCATCACGGTCACTAAACCAGAGCTGGTCTGTGGACGGTCTTAACAGCATCACCATGGTCCTAAGCTAGACCAGTCTATTAGCAGCATCAGCATCACCTGGGAACTTGTTAGAAATGTACGTTTTGTGGCTACATCCCAGACATGCCAAATCTGAAGCACAGGGGCAGGACCGGCGATTCATCAATCTGGGAGTTAACAAACCCTTTAGGTGACCTTGATGAACCAAATTTGAAGACCACTACTCTAGACTAAATTTTACGGTTTTGAAAAGAGCAAGAAGAAAATAGGATGGAAAAGAAAAAAGAAATGGAAACAGAAGGAAAAAGAAACAGAGGATGTTTTTACATCCCTTTGTGAGGTGAATTAAATGGAATAAGGTAGTTAAAGAAGAATCACTGTGGCTATGACTATGAACTTAAACCTATGGACTTCAAGTCTACACCAGCCATCGACCAAACGGATGAATACAGTCACTAAACAATAATATCATACCAGCAAGACATTGGGGGCAACGCTGCAGTGCTACAAAGAGATCATCTAAGGAATACACCGCATAGAACCGTGCATGTGCATATGAGGCATATGCTCCTTGAAAGGCCAATAAGAAACAATATAGCAATTTATATTTGCCTCCTCAGTGTTTAGCATAGAGCCTAGAAAGAGCATGCATGCACATGTGTGCACACACGCACACGCGTGCGCGCGCGCGCGCACACACACACACACACACACACAGAAACTGAACCAGATATAAATGTCCATCCCAACCATGGAGTTCTTCTAAGGCCCTGCTAATACTGTGATGGTACATTGCTTAGATTCATCATTCAAGAAATGCTGACTTTCCATTAAAGGTGAGTGACACACAGACGTGATGTTTTCCTAAGTGCCTAGATCTTTCTTAAGCCCCAGTTAAGGTCTACAAGTTTGAAGCTTGATTTATAAAAATACATAAAGCCCATGAACAGAGACTGTGATAGAGATGAGAGATTAGATCACACTGTTGATAGCACCTTCCTTATTTATGAGCTTGACAGGCAAATTCCGCTCCCACATGAGCGATGGGTAACGACTGTCTGGTATGGTTGATTGGGCTGAACAGGCTGTGATTTTTCAGAAACAAAATGGCCTCTCCTGGCCTTTCCTAACACTTTCCTTCAAACACGCTCCAATTTGGAAACCTCCCACTTAATGGCTTAATTATTGCATTCAGAAAATGTAAATATGATACTTTGGCTTCAGTTAGAGAGGAAATGTGTCCCATTTACAATGCTGGCACGGTGTTGAAGTGTGAGGCCATTTGCACTAGAGAAAAGCTCTTTTTCCTTTGGGCTGAGGCCAGGAATCTTGATAACACTACCTTTTATCTGAGTGGATCCTGGGCCGCTGCCCCGCTAACGTAGTCAATCTTTTTTAGTTCTAAGGCTGCCTTTTACATAAAACACTATAATCAAATAAGATTCCACATTCCTGTTCCTCTCTTTTATTTATTTATTTTTTTTGGCTGGGCGGGGGGTAGTTCCCTGGCTGGGCATTGAACCCAGGCTGCGGTGTTGAGAGTGCTGAAGCCTACCCACTACACCACCCAGGAACCCCTGATCCTTCCTACCTTTTAGATGTCAGTAATTGGCATTGTTTTTGTGTAGGGAAAGAAACCCAGGGAAGGTGAGAGGAACATTCAGTAATTACACCAATGGAATGGCTCATGTGCCCATAGCTACATCTTCAATGGACAATAGGAAATCGTCTGGATTCTTCTAAATTTACATTTTTCCTTAGTTTAAATAAGACCAGTGTATTTATTTGAACTAAAATGGTAAGAGGGCATGAAAAAAGGAGAAGACTTTGATGAGTCCCTTCTTGGCTAGGCAACATTGAACAAGTATTTTGTACTCATCGGTAAAAATGAGGAGAGTAGGGCATTCCTCCCTGAGCTCCTGGGAGGGTTCCATTGGCTACTTTGTAAACTATGACACACCCTGCAAA
The DNA here is from genome assembly GCA_004026885.1 of Lyroderma lyra. Taxonomy (NCBI): domain Eukaryota; kingdom Metazoa; phylum Chordata; class Mammalia; order Chiroptera; family Megadermatidae; genus Lyroderma; species Lyroderma lyra. Next base: position 20,446 of record PVJL010004966.1, read on the forward strand.
AGTAGTTCCAGTGATTAGAATACCCACACTATTTCCTCAGTCTCTCTTTGCTGGTTCAGAACTATGGTCTATAATGGTAAAAATTACCTAACACTTACAAAGTCAAAAGAATTTGGTTAAATGAGGGGTATTCAACCTTTTGGCTTCCCTGGGCCACACATAAAGTACACCAACACTAACGACAGCTCATGAGCTAAAAAAAAAAAAAAAAAAAAAAGGTCTGTGCATAATTTTCATCATGTTTTAAAAAGTTTACGAATTTGCGTTGGGCCGCAGTCAAAGCTGTCCTGGACTGCATGTGGCCTGCGGGCCATGGAGTTGAACAAGTTTGGTTTAGAGGAAATGCAATAAGCACACTGGAGAAAGCCAGTATCTTTTTGAAAGATGGGGAATCATGACCAAAAGCAAAAGAGCTGTGCACAAGGAATATTTGAATTGCTAACATGTTAAGCTATGTGTTTAAATGCTAATATAAACGTGATGATGATCAGGTTGTCCTAGACCATGAAGACAGGCAGAAACCTTCTTCACCATTAACTGAACTAGAACCGATTGTCAAGGGTGAAGTTGTACAAGACCCATTTCGTGCTCAAGGACTGTTATCATACGCTTGGTAAAAGGAGGAAAGCTACTTGAACTCAGCTGCTGGATTTTTTTCTGTTTTTAATTCAAGGATCTTAAATATCAAACTGAATCAGGCCATTGTTTCAAGTATCATTAAGGTCAATTTTCTCAATACTCAAAGGCTGTAAGATCCATGGAGCAGAGCAGAGAAAAATGCTGTACCCGGGGATTGTGTATTTACAAAATCTATGGTTCATGGAGTCCTGGACTAAAAATAAAAAGGAGTTCCAAGTTTCCAAAATGATGAAAAGTCAAAACGTAACCTCAGTTATATTTTAAATCAGAACAAAGACATCTATATTTAAATGTCAGTGTAGTCTTACTGTTCTGTTCATTAACTTTTCATTCCGCATAATGTTTTGGACCATTAATTCAGGTCAGTAAGAACTGTTCAATAATTAGTTTTCCAGTGTTATATGTCTTGTGGAGTTTTCCCTTTTCTTATCCAAGAGGGGGCATTGGTGAATAAACAGCGACAAGCTTAATAAAACGTACCGATGCGAGGACTTCACAAGCAGAAACAAGAAACCTCAACGGCATTCACATTGCTGTAAGACTTCAAAGGTCCTCTTTTCCATTATGCAGTATTATCGAAACTTAGACTAAACACATGTAATAACAATACTATATAAATTTTATCCTAGAAACTACAATTTTGGATTGCACTTGAGCAGTATAGATGTTCGAGGCTATGCTATGCAATTATTTTTAAGTGACCAAACTTACCAGGCTTGAAAAAGGAATCCTACAATCTAAAGTTAACAGATTATTTTCAAGGACATAAAGGTTCATTTCAAAAGAAGAGCTGGAGGCATACACTTTTAAAACATCAGGTTGTTTCGCCTTAAAATGGGATCTATCAGCTTTGTCATGGCTCATCTTCAGGGCCAAGTCACGTGAATGCAGGACTTTTGCAGAACTGGCGGGACCTTATTTTTACAGTCTCACATCCAGTTTGCTGTCTGTCATCGCATGGACTTAACGTTGGCAACTGACAGGTCTCAAATATTGACGGGCAAAGGCTGTTGGATTCAGAAACTTGGAACTTGCCCAAAATACCCAACTCTCAGAACTCTGTAAAATCAGTCCAGAAAACAGGCTGTTCTGTGAAATGTCCACAGTCTCCTAATCTCATGGGGTGGCTGGGGGTGAGGCGGGGGGGTGCGTAGAAAACAAAAACAAGAAAACAAAACAAAACAAAACAACAACCACAGGAGAAAACTGCTTTTTTGAAATATTAACCCATGAATTTCTTTGAAATTTCAGCAGCTAGTTGTAGAACCTAGTTTTCAATAGCTAACGCACCTCTGCAAGAAAGACGGAATGCCTTTCTTCAAATGTCTGTGGCATTTAAAAATTTCACTTGAGAGGATTTTTTTATGCATTTTGTTTTCTTTAATGCTTTTTCCCCTATATTTTTTCTACCTCCATGATGTCCAAGAGAGAATATGAAATTCATTTTACACTTGAGCAAGTGTCATGACTTCTCAAATGAGCCCCGTCTGCATAGCCGTGTCCACTTGTGTGTCCTACGAGTACCTGAGCTAGAGCCACGTATGTCTCAGAGAAACTCATACTCCTTCTTTGCTTTGCTGCTCAGTACATTATTTTCCACTCGCCTATGAGTTGAGGGAGAAAAGGAAAGTTACGATTGTGCTAGTTCTATGTGTCAATCGCATGTGTGTGAGCTCTCACACATCCCATCTAGGGAAGTGATTTAATTTTCTTAATTATTCCATACTAAGGAATTGCCCACTTTTCTTGTGACGGGTACTACAGAATAGTTGACTGAATTAGGGAATGAACATTCCATACCTTCTTTTCAAAGATCTACTCTGTGTGTGCGTACGTATGTGGTGTGTGTGTGTGTGGCACAGATATAAAACCAAGGTGTGTCTACTTGCAATTCTAATGCTGAAGGAGAGAGCAGATTTCAGGATTTGAATAATTTCATTTAGTCAATGAAGGGATAAATCATTCTGCAACAGCTATTTTTCCTTGATGCGACTTTGGATTAGAAATTCAGTCCATCTTAGAGAAGCACTTATGCAAATGCTGGCGACAGTGGTGTGGCTAATCACGTTAGAGCCCAGGATTACTAGATTACCTGTGTGGCTGTGATGAAAAGATCAGTGCATTTTCATGCTGAGATGAAATGATGCGACGCATTGTATCATGTCATCAGCCAATGTCGTTTTAATAGGACTACAAATCATTGTGACATCAACAACCTCAAACAAATCTTCTGGATATTTAAATACATTGAGTCTTCCCTGGGGGCCAATGAAAGATGTAAGAAAAAAAAGAAGACTCAGTCATAAAGTAACAACATCGAGATAGCAACGTTTTCCATTTATTTTAAGCTGTAAACTAACCTACATGGCCAGAGGACAAGTGGTACTGTGGCTGTTCTGAGACTGTGGATGATTAATTCCTGAACAATTTACAATCAGCTCTCGACCTGTGTGCTAGAGGCACTGAGAACAGTGGTGCAGATTCTTTTTAAATGACAGAACAGTCAGGGAAAAGTTACAGATATGTTGCTCATTCCCTCTATCCCTGGGATCAGAAAGAAAGAAATAGCTCTAGGCAGTAAGGAATGCTGCCAGCAGCAGTTACCCGACAACTTGAACTTCCATAATGCATAGATAATCAAACTTGGCATTTTCTCATACTAGAATTACTCAAAAAAAAAAAAATGCCTGTGATGCCACTCAGTTGTTTCCTGGTCACAGTATCCTATGGGCTTCTACAAAAAATAAAATATAACAGCCCGAATTGCTTTTTCACAAATTGAATTAACCAACAAATAGAGGATGAGAGACCAGGATTGTTCTAGAATGCTAACTGTAACTTCTTATTTTAAAGATCCATCCCCTATACATTATGCATAAAAATAAAGACAAACAAAATAGTACATTAAAAACAGTATAACAGTATTTTAGATGGGCTTTCATCACTACATTTTAAATTAGTATAGACTTAGAAGAAAAAGAGAGAAAGTAATAGAGTGAAAAATCGATGTGATTTGTCCTTTGGGTGTCCTCTTAAAAAATAAATTTAGGACAGCCTTGAAAACACCGCCTAAGGACACCATCCTGCTACCTCCTTAAGAGTACAGAAAAGGCAAATATGTGAAGCCACAAACACCACGATTAGAACAGAAAGCTTTAGTTAAGCCAGGAAAAGGAATCTGGGAAATGTATTCTGTGATTTAAGTTGAATTGCCCTGGTTAGCAGTTCAACTGGTGGCATACTGAAGATGACCACAGCCATTATCCACCTCAGAGCCTTCCACATCTTGCTTATTTGGGGATTTTCAGAACACAAAGTGTTTACGATGTGTTCTGTCTGCGATGAGAGTTTGTGGTCACACTTTAAGCTATTGTGAGTGCAGAATTATTTCAGATTTAATGAGACAATGCCATGTAAAATGGCAAAAGATTACTGAAAGCATAATTTTGCAGAGGATTAGGGAGGAATGAAAATAGGTTTGTGGTTTGTTTTTTTTTTTTTCTACAATCGTGGGTTCTCCAACCTACTTCATTTGCAGCCTAATCATTGGTGTTTGCACTCACAAAAACAAAATATCCGCCCCCACCACCAAAAAAAAATTACAAGTAGGGTATCCATTAGCCTATCCTCTATTTTTTTTATCTTTGAAAAAACATCAACATGTTCTCTTTCACCTATTGTTTATTTAAAAATACACCAGTCTTCGTGGGAAAACCCTTTTCACTTATCTCCTAACTTGTTTTCCAAAATGAGGGTCAGTTACTTTCTCCCATTGATGAAGACCGATATATTACACTGTGGATGTAATAATATAGTTTGATGATATTTCTTTCACTCTCAAAGCTTTGTGGAAGTTCTCTACTGAGAACTCATCTTCTGATCTAACCAAATCATAGGGACTTTAATAAATAACTTGTTCCTCATATTTTATTCCTGAAATCTTCCCAGTTTTCATATAAGATGGCATAACTGTGCTGTGAGTAGTGGTTCAGCATACTACACGCAGTCTATAGACACTATTGGAAGGTGTGAATTCTCACAGACAATCCTACTGAAGAATGTGCTTCCTCAGGCTTCTCTGAGTCAAGAGCCCCCCAGGAACAGCACCTAGATTGCTCTCTGTTGCAGATTCATGAGGTAAAAGTTCCACAGGAGGCTGCACAGGATAATTCAGGATTTTAAGGACTGGAAAATCTTTTTATTTAATGGCATAGCCTACATAACAGTGCCAAATTTTTCTTTCAGGCATTAAAGACCTTGATATTAAGAATCACCATCCACTAATAGTATCATCTCTAAAACATTTAGAACCAAGGACTTGCTATGGAGTCATCTAAACCTCTTTGAAAATCATGTTGCTCAAGACCAGTGAAAACTTGACTGTGGAATCGTTTCTGTCCCTCGGCCAGCACGTGGGAATCAGTCAGGTGAATACATGCCAGTTGTGTATTTATACACCTGGATCCTTCATTCAGTACTTCCCTCACTGATGTAGAGTACTTCTGTGTGCTTGGCCCTGCGTCAGGCACTGACTGAGCTGGAGGAGCAGGAATAGACACCGCTCCTGTCCTCGTTCACAGGCTAGATGAGCACAGCACCACCTCCTTTAGCTGTGCAACCCTGGGCTAATTACCTGTAAAAACTGTGAGCCTGACTGGGTGTTGTCTTAGGTAAAATGAGAACACCAATGTCCCCGTTGGAGACCTGAGAGTCTAACTGACGCAAAGATGGCATTCAACTGGTGAAGAGTTAACGATCACCAAGGACCATGAAATGCTGAGTTGTCCAAGCAAGGTTTTCTCTAGGAAAAGGAGATGGAGAAGTGACAGATTGTTCTTAAGACAGTCTTTGTCTCCCAGGCCCTCAGGGCACAAAGACAGATGCAGAAGAGATGACTAAGGTACAAGCACACACAGATACTTCCCAGTGGCACCAACATCAGATAAGCTATCCAAAAATCTATCAAATATGTCTGATGAATAATTTCACCACTTATTGGGTAGAAGTGCGCAAAACTACCTCATAGAACTAACATTCACAATGTGTCAGAGGGAATTCGCCCAACGAGTTGAGATACAATCTGAATGGTATCATAATTGGGCTCTGGAATTACATTTTTGTTAAAGATTGTACAGCTTAGAAGAATCTAATAGAACATCTGACAAAAGCAATAGATTCTGGCTGACAGCATGGCCTGGAGGCATGTGTTCGCACTGACAAGGAAGTTAAGATGTCACAAAGTCCTCAACCCTTTCCTTCACTCCAGCCTCTAGGAATTGGTTGTGAAGTAGAATAGCGGCACTGCCAAATTTAAATTTAAATAGATACATATGGAACAATGGGGTGGGGTTTTTTTTCTTTAAGGAAAATTCTTACTCACTTCCCTGGAACCCACAATCAAGATACTAAAACAGCCTTTCCACACATTGTGATTTCAGCTATATTTTCGTCTATGCAAACACACACACACACCACGATTGTGCAGAAATTTTACTTAAATTCCCACTGAAATGAGATTCACAATGTTTCCCAATGGGGTAAGGGATCTGTTTGCAATCTCTCTTGGGTTTTTCTTTCCCTCTTTATTCTGATGCTGCCCATGGCCTCAGGCCCTCAACACTCTCAGAAATCTGCTTCTGTTCACATATTAATATATCTTACTCTCAAATGCTTCATTTTTACTCAAGTAATGGCCTTTATTGGTTCATATACTTCATGCAGGTTCGCACGAAAAAGCCAGGGATCAGAGGAAAAAGTAAGGATCACATGGACACAGGTTAGGCAGAGACATTTTTTTAAAAGTGGCTCAACAGGCAGGATTTTGATTCTAGGAGCAACCCAGGCTCTTCCTTTGAGATCAATCTGATGTGTGTACACTGCTCCCCAGGACTCCATCCAGCAGGGCACGCAGAGAAACCGGTTCATACCTTTGACAGTGCATGAGAAGTGAAAGGAGAAGGCCAGGACTGAGTATGTGGGCATGGACGGCACATTTCCTATGTTTTCAATCTCCTCCCTGTTACAGATTTCATTGATGATATAGATAAGGAAAGATTTCAACAAAGACGACGACACTGCAGAATACAGTAGACCACCTAGAACTCACTGTGTTTCCTTGCTCCCCAGCATGTGTTTGGTCCTGTCTTAGTACAGCCTTTGTTTATGACCCCAAAGTTTCCTGTAAGTTCAGAGTGGCTTGTTTCAGTGCAGGCTGCACTT
>PVJL010004966.1:27403-117835 GCA_004026885.1 Lyroderma lyra
AGGAAATAGGCAGCAGGTTCCTATGAGATGCTTTTATCATCTCATACTTCCCTCTCAAAAAAAAAAAAAAAAAGAAAGAAAGAAAGAAAAGAAAAGAAAAGAAAAAAGTTCCATGACTCTCACCTATGGATTTAACAAAAATCCAAACCTCAGCTTAACAGCCGAGATCCAACCTTACCTGCTACTATTTCTTTGAGCAAATGTCATGTCCCTTTCCCTAGCAGCTCAGCATTTCCGAACAGGCATCATGCCCTGCCCCCATGTTACTTAAATCGTTACCACCTTCTCCATCTGCAGTTCTCTCTGTAAACCCCTCTGACAGTTGAAAGTGTTGATGCTCTTTGTGGTCCAGGCTAGGGTAGACTGAGGAAAGCACGTAGCTGGGGGTGTGACTCCTCCTACTGCTTCATGACACTCCCTTCAGAGGCCCGAAGTGTTCTCCAAAAAAGCTGCAAAGATACCATAGCTTACTGTTATTCAGAATCTGGTACAATGATAGTTCAAGGAATGCCACACCTTCCTGATTTTTTCCACTAAAGTTTAATATATATAGTAATGCTGCTAAACATCAGACTAGAGAAAAGGTTAAAAGAAATCTAGAATATGGTAGAGAAAACACAGAAATTCTACTGCACACAAATAATTACATAGTTACCTGTTAATGATCCCCTAGGATAGTGGGGAGCAAGAAAAACAAAAAAACGAACTCTTGGTCTTTTGGTACAGACACAACACCTCTTCCACCAAGAACTGTGGAGGAAACCTGGGTTATCATGGGCAGTCGGAGTCCAGGAGAAGCCAGGGTAGAACACAGCAATCTGACAACTTGAAGGTCAGGCAGTGGGATGGTGTGTGGTGCTAGGACGTCATAAAAGTCACACCCCACTTCATGAACTAATGGAGCCTCTTGCAAATTATGATGCAGGTTTTTCAGTGAGGCAGACTGGATTCTCATTTGATGGGCAGCCAATGGATCAAAAAGGCATTTCTAAAGAATTAGAAATGGAGAAAGAAGATGACATTGAATCCTCTTATTTACTGGTTAGTTTGTGAAGGTACAATAAGGAAGAAAACATGCACAGCTCCTGCTGTCATGGATATTTAGGGTCTTGAAGGTGATGTATGATAGATGATCAGGAGGCGTGAGCTCTGATATTCTTTACATTACCTTTTTTGTGCTTTCCATGAAAGATAATAAATAATTCTAAAAAGATTCTAAATCTTTGGCCAACTTTGATAATCTTAATGAAATTTTTATAAATATTAGAACAGAGCTATTGCACAAATACATACAAACTTGTACATACATGTATGGGTATGCACACACACCAACATACGTACATACATGCACAAATAAGGCATGCTTTGCTATTACATGTAACTGGCACTACCTTCAAGGAGAAAAACTATTCTAAATAATATTAATCTTAGGTCATTTTCTTTTCAAATCAATTCTTTTTGTTTCACTGCCTTTAATGACTACTATATTTAAAAAGGATTTTAAAGAGAGATAATATTTAACAATGTCAAGAACTTGGGGCAATGGGTTTTGGAGAACAATTTGGCAATACCAGTCTTTAACTCATCATCTAATTCACTAATTCCATTACTAGATATTTATCAAAAGGAGTATCAACGCAGTCCTAAATGCAAAGATACATTTATAAGAATATTCATTATAATTGGTCTATAGAGGAAAAAATTCCACCCCATCTAGTCATGCTAAAGTACACTATGACAGTCACAGAAGGCATGGAACTCCATACAGCTATTCAAAATGAACACATAAATGTGTACTTATTACCATGAGAAGGTGTTCATGATACATTTCTAAATGAAAAAAAAATAGATTCTAAGCAAGGTAACAATAATAAAGATTTGCACACTGGTTGCTACAAGAAAGGCACATGTCCTTGCACTGGATATGCAGTAACTCATTTCAATCTCCTTGACATTGTCCCCGGTTTACTGGTGAGGAAACAAGTCTGCAGACTTGAAGTGATATGCCAAAGATAAGATGACTAATAGGTGACAGAAGTGAGCTTTACACTGAGCCTGCCTGGCTACAGAAACCACTCTCTCAATCTCTCCAACGTAATACCTATTTTCGTATAGATACACGTGGGATTTTGCTCAGACATTCACCTTTACATGTATACATGCAGAAAACAAAACATAGAATGATATCCATTAAGATTTCACATGATTATCCTTAAGTGAGTGGAATTTTAATTTTTGTTTAGCTCTGTTTGCTTTAGTGAACAATGTATTACTTGTATACATTTTAAAGAAGGAAATAAAGTGCAAGGGCTACTAGTATATTCTACTCGGCTGTCACCCAGGCACATTGCATGGGACAGTAGTGCTGTTTTCTTGACCAAGCTGATGGATGAGGCAAACCAAGAGCTCCCAAGGGCTGCAAATACTGGGCAACATGGAAAATCTGTATGTGAATAATTGAAAGTCAAATAAATTGTATTTCCTCGGCTTCTGTGCAAGTGAGGCACCTTGGAATATTGAATTGTTCTTTCTGGCCACTGACTGACGGTTTCCTGACAAAACATTAGATGGTTCCACAGTCTGAAAGAGCTAATGCAATGGTTCCACAGTCTGAAAGAGCTAATGCATGGGCAACCAAGGGTGCCTGACTACTATACACGGTTAGGTTCGGGCCAGCTTTTCCAAGTGCTGGCCCTGGCATTTGTTTCTAAGTCCCAGTAAATGAACATAAGAGATTGCAAAAATACCTGTCACAGTTTAAATTTTATTTTAATTTCAAATTTAATCACTATGGTGTGTTTGCTACCTTTACACACACACACACACACACACACACTAAGCTTTAAGGAATTCTAAAGGCAACCCAGAAAAACACAGTCATTGAGTTCATCTGTTCTAGATGGAATTAAACCCCACCTACTGCCGATCTCAGAAAGGAGCTCTTTTGCTTGTGGGAGCACGCACCAGTAGTGACAACCAGTTGTATTAAAGTAGTATTTTTTTGTTGTTTTGGTATTTCCCATAAAGCAAACTTGAAAATCCAGACAGTGGTCCAGTCCCTTCCTTCTTTTTCCCTCCTTCCCTCCTCCTCCTGCTTTTCTCCTCTCTTCCCCTTCTCCTTCTCTCTCCCTCCCTCTCCACATCGCTCTTTCCTCTCTCCTTCCTGCCTTCGTTCCTTTCTTTCTTATTAAATAACTGCTTCGGTTTGGATGCAGTCTCACAAGAACTATCCTACAAGCAGATTACGCAATCTGAGCATAACTCCCTGCGAGTGAGTCTGTAACCCTACACACGCCTTCAGGAAAAGCTACATTTTCAGGGACTGAAACTTTAGCCACCACTGCATGCTGCTCTTGTCTGAGCTCGGTGATTGCTTCGTTATTTCTCCCCTGAGGATTCAGTGGATTTGGTTCAAGCACCATTGAACGTGATGCTGTATTAATTGCCCTGGAGGGTAGCGAGGCCTTTGAACTGTGGCTGTGAGGGATATTTTGCTGTAAGACATGTGTCAGCACTTGGCTGGTTAACTCTTGGGCTGGACTGTGCAGCATGCTGGGACCAAGGATCTGGAAAACTACTTTGCATCCTAATCTTACATCTGTTTTCCATCACGCAGTGAGATTGACTGGCCATTCTAACAGGGAAGCATCATTCTGGAATAGCCGGAGTCTAAGTACAAATATTGTACTGTCAAAGAATATTAAGAATTTTCCATCATGTTTTTTAAGTTCTCCCAAACAGCTGGCACACATAGGTGATGGGTGATGCAATGGATTAATTGCTTGACCTTTCACCTCAAGAGGAATTGTCCGTGCATGAGTTATGTGTCAGCATTATGACACTGAAACATAAATTGAAGATGATTCCTCAGCTTTCAATAAAAATAAGACCTCGTTTTTTTACTGGCCTAATTCTGAACTTGTTCTATGCTCCACACGCCACTCAGAGCTTATTCATACTCAGTTTAAATGTAGTTTCAACTCAAATGCAATCAACACCTTTCTTTCAAAGAACACAGACCAGTCAATTCACCTGGAATAGTTTCTTCTTTCTTCCAACCTAACTGCCGTTTTCACTGCTACAGATGGGGATGACAAAGAAACTTTATAATTTCATAGTAAGTCGATAATTATAATTCTAGATTGTAGTCTTAGAGCTGTAATTAATTATATTACTAGACTTCTGAGTAGCAGATCAGTTTTGTTTTTTTCTGGATGCAGCAGCCTCTCAAATAATATTAGTCAGTGTAACTTATGTCATTGACTTTCAGGTTTGCAGGGGTTACAGATACACTCATTAATGAATGTTGTGTAGTTGGGAAGAATAGGGCAAAGGCTAAATGTCTATGGACAAGTCAATTTTAGGAGTTATTTGTTCTCAAAGTTCTGTAATAAAAAATAAATGTAAAAATAATCATAGACTGTCTGCCCACAGGCCTCTTTAGAATTTGATCCCCTAAAAAGTCTGAATATTTCTTCCTTCATGGAGAAAGGGGGCAGGTTATAGAGAGCATGTCCTCATTAGAGAGCTTCAGGAGTGTATGAAGGAGAAGAAAAATGATAGTGTATTAGGAAAGGGTTGCATTTAGAAATACTGTGAGTCAGTAAAGTTTTGTTTGGAAACTCAAGGAGTGCATTGTGAGGGGTTTTTAATTTTTAATTTACATTTTTAATTGCCTAGTTGACAGATCGAGTTGTAGAAATGCCACCATCTTCATGGCTGCAACAGAACTAACAGTGTATTGAAAACTGCTGCTTACTTTTACTTGTTTGCTTGCTTGTTTGTTTGCTTTAAATCCAGGTTTGATTGGGCAAACTTTTTGCAATCTAGGATCTCACTCAGAAAGACTCTGCATACACTCAAGAGTCATCCCTTAAATAGCAATGAAGGACAATCCAGTGGACAGTTTTTAAATCTTTGATGCATGAAGTAGGCCAATGCTTTGGAGTCTGGTGTCTGTGGCTGGTCCTCTCCTTCCTCTGACCTTTTGTGGGGCCCTCCCCCTCAATCTGGGGACAAAGGTTTTATTTGTTTAGTGTTAGCAGTTACTGTGACCATCAACACGAATGCATTCCTTTTTAAAGGACATACACGCATTTATTCAACTAGTTATTGAGCTCTTCCTATGTGTATAAATGGGGAAGCTAGCTTATCCTCATTGATATGACCATCATATAAGAAACCTTGATTGAGTTACAATATAAACAAGTGTCCAGTTTGTAAAAGGAGACTCAAAATATTGAGAGAAATAAGAGCAAATGTACGAGCAATGAGTTTATAATTCTAAAGCACTTTGATAATGTAAACTATGATTCCAAAGTAGAAAAGATTAACAAAAGAATTAGGAATCTGACAAAGTACCCAGGTTGACAACAATAATCTGTCATCATAAAATAGCCAGCAAATTTTCAATCTGTGTTTCAGGATCTTGCTTTTAAGCACCACCTCGGTTTAATGGGAAAAAAGCATAGATTTGGTTTCTGTTTCCACTGTTTCCAAGGCAAGCCTTTTAGCCTCTCTCTCTAAGCCAAAATCTTTTTGTCCATAATTGGGAACAAGTGTGACTTACCTGCCTATTACTCCAAGCATTAAATAATCCTCATATATACACATACATACTGTTGTCCTAGTTTAAATTTTACACATAAAACTTGAGAAAGGTACATGTATAATTAAGAGTAAATGAGTTCACATCTACTCTTCACTAGAGTACAACAGTAAGGATAGATCTGTGATAAATAAAGGTAATACGTTTTTAAAAACGAATATTTTGTACAAAACATTTTATTAGAAAAAATAGAAAACTTGAAGTTTCAATAACAGAGTCACGGTTAACCAATAATGGTAGAGCTGAAGATGTCTATGTAGACTTACTTTTACCCTCCAAAAAAACTCCACATTTTATTATATTTAACACCCAGGAAGAGTTGTTGATTCAGAGAGGTCTGAGAATTGAGCAAAGCTTTGTATTAGTTAGCTCAGACCAGGAGCGGGTCCTTGGCCAAAGGTCCCCTCTGTGGCCTGGGCATGTGTCCCGTCATTCATCCTCACTAAGACATTTCGTGGCACCATTTTCATACATTTCCCTGTTGCTTATGTTATCTAATTCTCACAGTGACTTTAGACAGATGGAAACAAGGCTCAGAGAAGTTAGCAGGTTTCCAAATACAATGCTAATTTTCAAATCAAGGGTCCTTTTTATTGCACTACAACTGCCTGTGAGATGGACCCAGAACAATTTTTATTTACCCTGTTCTCAGCTAAGCAGAAAAAAGCACAGTGATGGTGAGTCCCTACAGTTGTACTATAGTATTATAGCAAAGTAACTACATTAGATATCTGTGAGATTTTTAAAAAATATTTGTAAAGCATATAATGCTGTGTCTGGCTCAGAGTAGATGCTATAAAAGTATTTTTTGAATAAAAATGAATAGAAAACATTTTGAGTAAAGGAATGAAATTGCTCATTTCAGTTGACAGATGTAGCCCCTTGATAAGACAAGAATGTGGTATGTCACAGCTTCTTGGAAAAAAAAAAAGCATGGAAAAATGTTCTCTATGCCTGGCAGCCCACACCCACACCGAGTACGGGTGTGCTTTATGGAGAATAGTAGCACCAAGTTTTAAGTGGGTAATAATGCTACAAATGGTAATGTGTGTACCAACTCAAGCTGAAACCTTACTTGCTCAACTGCTAGTGACTCTTCTAGGATGCCTGACCTGGTGCTAATCTTCCAAGTCCCCGACAACCCAGTCCCCTCTATGTCCCTAACCCTCCTGAGAATCTGCTAGAACCAGCTTATCGGGAAAGATTTTTGCCACAGCCTTTGCCCAGCTCTCCCAGACAGCAGGGACCAGGAGCCTGTCTTCATTCCATACCTGCTTCAGAAATGGCTGACAAGATTGTGCACACAAAAACGCCAGTCCGGCCGAATGATGGCCGTGAAAATTATCCTGTGTGCTTTCTCACGTCATTCTCCAGAGGGAACATTTCTATTCTTCTCCCGCCACTTAAATCTCATCCAGCTGCCAAATCCTGGGTCAGATCTCACCTTTAGCATGGGGTGGCAGAAAGAGTCAATTTGTAAATCCTTGGTTCTCCCATTTACTATCTATGACTTCACACCACCTGTGAATTTCTTCATCTGTAAAATAGAAAATACTTAGAATTTCTTTAAGAATTACTAAAGATGAATGTAAAGCATAATGCAAGGAGTTCAATAAATGGAGTTTTAAAAATTATCATTCAAGGAAGAATTGATCTTCCTAGATTATCAAAATTCATCTCGCTTTTATTTCTAGCATCCCTTGTTTCATACTGTGATGGTTTTTAAAATATCCACAAATTATTTCACTTTTTTTCCCATCAAGACATTGAATCTAATTTGCTTCCTCTTGAATGTTGCTGGAATGTGAACTGGATTTGTGACTTACTTCTAATGCAGAGTATGGAGTGGACATGGTACTCTATGATTTTCAAAGTCAGGTCATGAAAGGCTAGAGAGGGACTTCCTGGCTCTCTGTCAGGATGCTTGTCCTGGGAATGCAGCCACCATGCTGAAAAGAAACTCGTGCAACTTGGACAGGCTAATGGGCAGGATAACTGAGCATCCCAACGTTCAGCCCCAGCTAACATCAGTAATAACTAGCCATCTATCTGAGCACACATCTTGAAAGCAAACCCTCCAGGCCACAGTCAAGCTGCTCCATCTGACAAAGAGTGGAACAGAAAAAGCCTTCCCTGTCAAACCCTGCTCAAATGACCAATTCCTGAGCAAAATACGTAATTCTTATTGTTACAGCCACTAAATTTTGAGGTGGTTTGTTACACCACACTAGGTAATACATGCAGTACTTATACTCGATGCTGTGTGCCACAAGTCACTATCTTATATGCAGATGTGAAAATCTCCCTGGAGAATTTAAACATCTGCGTAGGACAACACTCAGAGCTTAATAAGTACTTTGTTATCATCAATATAATTGATTTGGACATTCTCATATGATGAAGCAAATTGTTTTGCACTTTAAATGTTTGTTTGAATTGAATAGGTATTTATGGCTTGAAAAATAGTGCCTTACAACAGAAGTGTTATTTTGCAATTTTCTCCTTTGAGATTCTCGTTTTGAAGTGGAGGTGATCAAAACAACTTTTAAGAAGCTGTTACTTAAGCTGAAAGTTACGTTTTACAAGACAGAAATTGCTTGTCAACCTGAAATATTTGGAAAAAAATAATTTATCTAGTATTGGAAGTTTAAATTGAGGTGATATTTTCCAATGATAAGAACTGCTTGTTGTTGTTGTTGTTTTATGTACTTGCCTTCATTGTATACCTCTGATTATATGACATGTTGGTATCCAGAGATTTTTAAATGAAGAATAAAATATAACCCTCTAAGTCATCAGTTCCCAAGTGGTGGTACACATAACCCTGCGGTATGTGCAGACCCTTTCAGGGGTATTCCAAAAATAATCAATAATGGTGAAAAAACAAGTAAAAAAATGCATAATGTTAGTTATGGAACAATAAATGTTCAGTTTGAATCACCATTAATGGAGACCCTTCAAAATTAGATCACATTAGCAAATGATGATTGGTGAGGGCGTGGCTATAAACCCTTCCTCCCAAACCGCTCTTCTACCAGTCACTACGCACAGTTTCAGAACAATCCATTTGTGATGTTTCCCAAACATACAAATACATCTGTAGCCATACTGATCAGTTTAGTTACTGACTGAATAAAAGTAAGTGTGTTGTCTTCAATCATGATTCTTTCCAAGTAATTTTTTTATTTATTGATTAAATACCTGATCATCATTACCAATATTAAACTGTTACGAATATTGTAAAATTAAATCTGTGGTTTGTACTTTTAGAGTAGTCATTTTTCTTTCCTAACTTATTACCTCATTTCCACTATTTTACATGAAGATAGGTGCTGAACAAAAGTGTCAATGTTTAAAAACAGCTGTTTCAAAAACAAGGCGCACAATTATAGAAGTGGATTTAAAAGGCATACACAAGAAGAAAAAGGTTGGGAACCACTGATCTAAGTGAACTATTTCTGAGACCTGGAACATGAAAACAATACACTAAGTTTGGTTTTTTGGAGGCATGGAAATCCCATACTCCTAAATAAAGTAGGGGATAGGAGGAAGTGGGATCTATTCAATTTTTATAACTTTCTTGATCATTACCTTCAGGGAAAAAGAAGTATAAAGTAAAAATTAAAGTATGTTTCTTGTTTAAAATAATCATGGAAGTATGGAGTAAGAGTGTAAGTAGTCTCATGTAAATATGTCGTGGCCCAGTGCTTTCTGAAGGGCAGTTGGTGAGAGGAATGGGCCCTGTATCGACATGCTATTTATGGGGAAAAGTTAACATTCAGCTGTAACAACTTTAAAACCCACAGACAGCTCTAAGGAGAGAAAAACGTTCTAGTGGTCCTGAGAAGCTTTCACATCTTTTTGCTTTTTTTTTTGTTTTTTTTTGTTTTTAATTCATTTTTGTTAGACTTATTGGGGTGACATCTGTTAGCAAGGATTACATAGGTTTCAGGCATACAATTCTACAGTGCATTGTCAACTTGATGTATAATAAGTTCACCACCTAATGTGACTTCTCTTTCCATCACCTTATATTTAGCTTCCCCTTCTTCTCTCCCACCCCCTCCCCTTTCTCCCCTCCCTAACCCACTCGTCCTCAAATAAACATTAAACTATTGATTGTGTCCATGGGTTATTTGTTTGTTCATTTCTTTTAAAAACCTAAGCCAAGATTTTAAGTTGTATTTTATGTAATGTAGCTAATTAAGGGCAGTAATGAGGAGGCACCAATCTGGTTAATTCAGGCAAAAGCTGAGTTTGAATTTGAATTACCCTGGTGACTGTACTTGACTGTTTATTTCATTTTTGCTGGGTGACTGTACTTGACTGTGCACTTCATTTCAGCTAGGTCACTGCTACTTTTGTTGAACCATAGGGCTAAGTTGATGTTAATTATATCTCAGCTATTTCTTTGCAAAGACAAAAACATTGATTCATTGAAGGTCATCTATCAAAATCTGCTGATACATCTGCACTTTCAAGTCTTGATTCTGATATTTTGAAGGGTTCTTGAAATAATCTAAGAGTGTAGGGTAGGAGGACAAGCAGAGGGTAGAAAGTACATAAATGACTGTAACTTACAGAGTAACTGGTGCTACAGAAATAATTTTAAATAGACATGAGGAAAGGTAGCATTTTGTCTAGTTTTGAAGCTTTATAGTATAAATCAGGTACTAAGATGAACTTCACCCTAAACTTGCTTTGGCATATAGGTTGTTTACATGCCTTCTCTCTTTCCTCAATTGTACAGTGAAACTATTATGAGACTAGAATAGAGCTAAGCTTTTTCTCTGCATGAAAAGATTCCCTTTTTTCCAACTTAATTGAGGTACACTTAATGTACAAAAAGTTGAGCATAATTAATGTATACATCTTGATGACTTTGGACATGAACATACACTTGTGATACCTTCATTATGAACAAAGTAAAAAATACATCCTTCAATTCCCAAAGATTGCTTGTGCCTCTTTGTGTGTGTGTGTGTGTGCGCGCGCACATGTGTGTGTGTGTGTGTGTGTGTTAAGAACACTCACCTTGAGATGTATCTTCTTAACAAATTCCTAAGTGCACAATGTCACGTTATTAACCATAGGGACTATGGTTTATAGCATATCTCTAGACCTTATTCATTTTGTATAACTATAACTTTATACTCACAGAACAACTCCCCCTTTTCTCCTCTCCACCCTCTAGCAGACACCATTCTATTCTTTGCTTCGATGAGTTTGACTATTTTAAACCTTAAGTGGAATCAATGCAGCATTTATTCGTCTGTGATTTACTTATTTCATTTAGCATAGTGTCTTCTCAGTCCATTCATGTCACAAACGGTAGGATTTTCTACATTTTTAAGGCTGAGTACTATTCCCATGTAGATGTATACTACATTTTCTCATTCATTCATCTCTTGATAGATATTTGGTTTGCAAATCTTGATTATGACTAATGCTGCAATTGATTTGAGAATGTAGATATCACATCAAGACAAACAGATTTTATGCTAAATCCTACACAAGGAAGTGAAAAGACGGTCTATATAGATTTAGAAAAATAATAATAAGTTAGTTCTACATAACAACAATGAACATCCATCCAAACCGTGGTTATTCAGTACCCTACAACAACCTGAAGTTCAAGATGGATACTACCAATCTGGAACTTATTCTGCATTTTAAAGTTAGATAATCTTGTACTGAAGCTAATTTTTAAAGAAAAAGAAACCAGTTACACTTTTCAAATCCCAACTGTCAAACAATACATTTATACCATCTTCATAAATGTATTTTGGCAACCATTTATAAAGACAGCTTATTTGAGGGACACTTAACAAGTCAATTACAAAATAAATCGGGCAAATGAAATATGAGAGCTCTGCCTAACTCTGTCTTGTGAAGTTGCCTAGTTATAGACTTTTTTAAAGCATTCTTGGAATTTTCAGACCTTGAATTGATTTCCATGTTGATATTTAATCTGATTAAGTTTAAACCATCTGTCTATAAACATTTGGTAAAGTTTTTTCTCTAGCTTTAAAAAAAAAATCAGATATACAAGAAATAAAATAAAATATACCAACTTGTAGTAATTTCATTATATTGTGGTATTTCAGAATCATTTATTGCTTATGAAAATTTAACCAATTTTAATAATGTTACAGATATACATATATACATATCATATACATCACACAGACATACCATATATAGTCATTTCTGACTCAATGTAATAAAATGAACCCAGTTGGCTATTTTATTTTATGGAGAGAGTAAGAACTTTTATTAAAGGTTAACTCTTGAATACTTTAAAATTTTTTTATAAAGTTTCTTTTTCAGGGACAATGCTTATACATTAGAATTCTAGAACCAATGAAAACTAAATTCAATTTTAAGTTACATTTTCATTTTCTTTTAACCAGTGCAAATGCAATTTCATTTATTTTATATAAAATAACATGTAGATTATAGTTATGGATATTAAAGATTTTTTAACGTACTCTCATTTTTTAAGAAGAAGTAACTCTAGGATAGTAAAATGTTTTTGAGTTATTTTGAAGTATGCCCTTATAGTAAAATATGCCTTTCAGATTTTCTTGCAGGCACAACTTTTTATTTGTTCATATGGCTGAGAAAATGTAGCTAAAAAGGCTAAAAATTACCCAGACATATATTTTTGAGTGTGTTTATACATGTACATGTGCATATGTGTGTGTACATGAATAATTATTTCTATATCTAATTGATAAACAAATATTTCAACTAAATGTTGATTTAGAATGTCAGAATTCTTTTTTTTTTTTCCCTTTAAAATCTGGATCATACTGAGGTCATTTTAGTGGGTTATAAAATGTCTTCTGGATGGAGATTGCTGGTTTCTTCATGGCCTAGAAAAAGTAATAGTATAGAATTCTGTTTAAACTGGTAGGAGTCTTTGGTAATGGATAGGTTTAGTGTTTCCCAGGAAAAATGAAAGAAGAAAATATTCTCAAATATACTTTGCAAAATAACAACCTGCAGGGTAAGAAAAGTCATAAAATTGAAAACACTGCCATTCAACTAAGTAAAAATTACTTCACTCTTGCCTAAGAATGTTATTTGTGTTTATTCTCATATTTAAAAAGAGAAAAATAACTACCACCTTCTGCGCTGATAATGCCTCTTAAGTAATTTCAGTTTTTAAATGGTATTAACACCCACACAGAATTCATACCTCTATTTGTGAACAAACATTTACAACCATCATTACTCAGAAGCCATTTGAAATATAAAATGATAAGTAAAAATAACACCCTCAATTTGTGTATTTCAGTAATTTTACATGACCTTTTCTTTCATACCCACTTTACTGTGTTTCTTTGCCACCTACAACACCAAGAAAAAAATAGAATTATTTCCAGTGTATTTATGTAGTTTCTGCTTTGAGTTTATACATTTTTCCTAGCCTAATACTTTAAAAATAATTCTCTTCCTCAAAAAAAAAAAAAAAAGAAAGAAAGAAAGAAAAAAGAAAAAAAAAGGAGAATGGAAAATCACTTGTAAGAACAGAAAAATATGACCCAGGGCTTTATTGTTTGGTTGGGATGTCTATAAATCTCTAACCTCCACTCCGTGATCCTCTCTACTTAGCTATCATGTTATTTTTCTCCTGACAGTTCTTCCTAGTTTCACATTGAAGATTCCGTAGTTTTTATAATCCCCTGAAACCTGAACCTAAATCCCTATCCCACAACCTAAACAGATGGCTTTCCTTCCTGTTTTTCTGGACAGTACTCAACAGTAAACTCTCTGTTTTCCTCCACTGACTCACCATGTGTCCATCCTCATTTTTAATCTCTATTCTCTCCAGAAGATGTGCACTCTTCTTGCCCACTGCTAATCCCTGCACCTGTGTTCTCCAGCCCTCTTTTCTTGCTGGTCTTGTCTCATTTCCATTTCTGTCTACTTATTATGTGCATGCTCAGATCAACTTAACTGTAAAAACAATGTTTCCTTCTATCCAGCTACCTCTTCGATCTGCTATGTTTTTCTGCACTGTCTATTTGAGAAAGAAGTCTATGCTTGTTATCTGCAAATCTTAAAATACTCATTTTTCTTCAACAAGTAACAGTCTCTCTCACTCTATGAAGATCACCAAATGACTAGTAATCACCAAATTCTGCCACAATATTCCCCAGGTCTCATTTTCTTTGCCTTGTTTGGACATCAAACACTGATGAAGAGAAGTCATCTCTCTACCAGAATGTGTCTACCCATCTCTACATTGTATAGATTGATTGCTAGGAAGAAGTTGTCTGACTCTTGCATTTACATTTGGCTATAGCCAGATCTTGCCAATGGAATATAAGCAGAAGGACATAAGCTACTTTCAAATCAGAAACTTTCCCTTGTCTCTCTCTCTCTTTCTCTAAATAAAACCTATGAGATCTGATGCCATGATATTGAAGGAGCCGATTTCTCTGAATCACCCAGTAACCATGACTACACATCTTGAACTATTATGTAAACAAAAAAATCAACTTCTAATATATTAAGTCACTAAAAGACTTGAGTTTATTTTTAACCATGCACAGCCCATCTTAAGTGAAGCAAATGCTGTAGGCCAGTCAGTATCTCATCTATTAAACACTTTCCTCCCTAGGATTTTATGACAGGTATGTTCTTGGCTCTTTTGTACTCTCTGATATGTCTTTCTACTTCCCTCTGATTATGTATTTTCCAAATCACCTCCATAAATGAACAGATTCTAGGTTCAAGAGTTTTATTTTCTATCACTAGGCTCCCCATTCAACGCTCTCTCACATTCATCTACCCATGATTCCAACAGCGACCTCCACGAGCATGACTTCGAAATCCATACTTCTAGACTCCATTAACACATTTTCATTTTTCTACTCTATTAGTTAAAGTTATTTTGGTGGTTTAAGAAAGCAAAAGAAAAAAGTGAGATTTTTAGAATAATAGAAGTGAGATTTTTTAGAGTTAAAAAAATCAAACTTGGAAAATGTCAGAATCAGGATACTCCAAGTATAAATTGGACATTTGGGGTCCTCTACAACTGTTGTTGAGAAGGACACTGTTAAGTTCATGTGACAATCTTCATAGCAAGGCTTTCCTGATAAAGGGAAAGGTGTGGTGATTTACACTCTGGTAATAGCTCCCTACCTCACTGCGGATGCGCTCTTTGATGAGCATGGGTCTAGAGTACCAGCACTAACGTGAAATAGCTATGAGCCACTCTGCTAGGCCAAGAATCTGGTTGGCCTGCTTGCACAAATTGCTTTAAACTAGCACAGGATCATAGAACGGGTTTGAGTAGAATTATATTATAATCCAGGAAATGAGGTTCCTAATTGTGCTTTATTTTTGAGTGTGACCTTGAAACTTTGCCGCAATTCTCCATGTATGGCCTGGGACGGAGCTAGAATCTGACATTAGAACTAAATAAAAATAAAATCTAACTAGCCCTATGCTTCTGGCTAAATGAGTTGATGAGAGTATTAACAGTTAACATAATTAATTACTTATTTTAGGTGTCTGCAACCTATTAAAATAGTTTTCCTGCATCCTTCATTCACCCTTCACCATTAAGGGAGAAAAGCATTCTTAATATACCTACTTTATTGATGAGGGACACTCTAGAAATAGTAATGTCAATTCCTCCTACCCCAGATAATCAAATGATATAAAAACTCAAGAATTTTTCATCACAGAAATTCAGCCAACTAGCTTTAACACAACTGAAAAGAACTATCAAATGATATTAAAGTGGCCTTATTCTTTCCTTCAACAAATATTTGCTATATGTTTGCTCTATGCCAGATATTGTGCTTGGCATAAAATACAGAGATGTTAGCTTTAGTAAGTCTCCTAAAGAACTTTTAGTTTCTTTAATTTTGTAGGAAATGTTGACAAGTAAACTTAGAATACTGAGGACCATCTTAGAACCATGAGGAGTGATAAAAGTGTCATAAACATCTCCTGGGAAGCACAAAGAAATATAGCTAAGACAACTTTATGAGAACAGAAAGAACCCATAAAGGCTATTCTAAGCTGAATTTTATAAATATTGTAGGATGATTAAAAGTAATGGGTGCAGAATATTTATAAAATACATTCAAGTCTAAAGAAAACACAAATCAATTACAATCCCACCATGCAGAAATAATCATTATAAATGTGTAATATATTCCCATCCAATCATTGTTTATGGTTAGATATACACAGTGTTTAAATAAAATTGAGATTGTAGTAAATACACTATATTGTGATCTTTTCTGAGTAGCAGTATATCATAAATATTTTCCAAAACCATTAAAATTCTTAGAAAACCTTATTTTTTAATGGTTATATGGAATTACACCATATGAGGTGTATCAGTCAAGGTTGTTGATTGCAAGCCATGGAACTGTTTCTGGTTGATTTAAGGGTAAGAAATTTATTGAGAAAATGTTGGGGATCTCATAAAATCACCAAGAAGATAGATATCACTGGAAATTAATTATCATTAAATAGCATGAATAACAGAAGTAGATTTTTCCAGTCAGGATGGCAGAGTAGGTAAAGGTTATGCTTGCATCCTTTTATGACCACATCAAAGTTACAACTAAAGTATAGAGCAAGTATCATTGAGAATTGTCTGAAGTCTAGCTGAACCAAAACCCTACAACTAAAAACATACAGAAGTCACATCCAGACTGGCAAGAGAAACAGAGACACGGAAGGAGTGATCCCACACTATGTGCAGCAGTTAAAAATGGGTAGGGATATCTCAGCTACAGAGGTTCCCCCAGAGAATCGAGAGATCCCAACCTCATATTAGGTCCCCTAGCGAAGGATTCCACTGCTGAAAAGTCCCCAGAACTTCTGGCTGTGAAAACCAGCACAGATTGTTGTTAATCCCAGACATTCCTCTTAAATGGCCTGCACATAAAACTTACTCTGTACTAATAGACTCACTTGCTCTGAGCTCCAGCACTGGGGCAGCAGCTCGAAAGATACCAGGGATATATGTAGAGGAATTGAATTGTCTATCTTCAGGCCAGAGCTGCAGGGGAAGCTTTCTCCTGGACAAAGGAGCTGGCAGAAGACCCTGTTTCTTTTTTGAGCCCATCCCCTTCCCAGGTTGCAGATGCAGACAACCATATCTGAGTCTCCATCAATCTGGCTAACACCATTAGTTTGCCCTGCTCTAGTTGATTCCCTGAGACCCTGCCCCACCCAACTTTCAGGCCCACCCAAGCCACTTCTAGTGGCTTTTCCATACAGTCTGTCTTGATTCATGCTGTTGATTTTCCTAAAATATCTCAAATGTTCACACAACCCAAACAAGCAACATCTGGCTTCGGTATGTCTTGTTCCTCTGGCTGAGCAGTCCCAAACTTGACACTAGAGGCAACCAGCCTCAGTTTGTAGCTTGGCTTCTCGAGGTACCTCTAAGTCCAGAATAGGTAGTGGCCATCTGCAGATTGCTTTGTAGCTTATGCCAGGTGGCCCTGCACAGGGTACAGGCTGCAGCAGAACTTGGTCTGCAGGGAGTCCCCTTCCAGGAGGCCTTGGGGCTGGCATGTCCAATGGTCAGTTTTGAACCCAGCTGGAGCAGTACCTGTTTACCTCCAAGGATGACACACCCAAAAGGCAGACTGGACAGGCACCACAGTCTTCCTAAAGTGAATCCTACTCTGTAAGGTCAGCTTCTGCATACAGGTCTTCCACTGTAGTCACAGCTAGTCCTCACAACTAGTCAGCCTGAGGGTCAATTTCTCCCGCTGATGTGCAAACTGCAACCAAGGCTATACTACAACAGGAGGGTATACACAACTCACAGAAGGGACACATCTGGAGCATCTGGCTCAAACTGTGCTTTACAGGACATCTACTACATAAAGCCACTCTACTGAGACTAGGAGGCATAGCAGCGCTACTTAATACACAGAAACAAACACAGGAAGGCAGCCAAAATGGGGAGACAAAGAAACATGTCCCAAATAAAATAACAAAACAAAGCTCCAGAAAAAGAACAAAACAAGATGGAAACAAGCAATGTACCAGATGCAGAGTTCAAAACACTGGTTATAAGGATGCTCAGTGATCACAGGGAGAACTTCAACAAAGAGAAAGAAAACATAAAAACGGAGACAGAAAACATAAAAAGAACCAGTCAGAAATCAAAAATATAATAACTGAAATGAAGAATACATTAGGGAATTAACAGTAGACTTGATGAAGCAGAGGACCAAATCAGTGATTTAGAAAATAAGGTAGTGGAAAACACCCAAACAGAACAGGAAAAGAAAAAAGAATCCAAAGAAATGGGAATTGTTCTCAGGGGCCTCTGGGACGACATCAAGCTTACCAACATCTGCATTATAGAAGTACCAGAAGAATAAGAAGAGCAAGAGTAAGGAATTGAAAACCTATTTGAAGAAATAATTACAGAAAACTTTCCCAACCTGGTGAAGGAAATAAATAGACAAGCCCAGGAAGCACACAGTTCCAAACAAGATGAACCCAAAGGGGCCCATATCAAGATAGATCATACTTAAAATACCAAAGGTTAAAGACAAAGAACCCTAAAGGCAACAAGAGAAAAGTAGGTAGTTACCTATAAAGGAGGTCCCATAAAATTATCAGCTAATTTCTCAACAGAAACTTCACATGCCAAAAGGGATTGGCAGGAAACATTCAGTGAAGAAAAACAAGGACCTACAACTAAGATTACCAGCAAATCTATCATTTAGAATCAAAGAACAGATAAAGAGCTTCCCAGAAAAAAAATAGCTAAAGAAATTCATCACCACCAAACTAGTATTACAAGGAATCTTAGAGAGACTTCTCTAAGACATAATAAATAAATAAATAAATAAATAAATAAATAAATAAAATGACTAATAAAATGGCAATAACTGCATATCTATCAACAATTACTTTCTATGTAAATGGACTAAATGTTCCAATCAAAAACATAGGATGGCTGAATGGGTAAGAAAACAAGACCTTTACATATGCTGCCCACAAGAGACTTAGTTCAGATGAGAAGACACACATAAACTGATAGTAAAGGAATGGGGAAAAGATATTTCATGAAAATGGAAACAAACAAACACAAACTGGGGTAGCAGTACTTACATGAGTTTAAACCAAAGGCTGTAACAAGAGACAAAGAAGGACTCAGTAATCCCACTTCTGGGTATTTATCCAAAAATACCGCAAACACTAGGAGACGTGTGCATTCATACATTCATTGCAGCATTGTTTACAATGGCCAAGATGTGGAGGCAGCCTGGGTGTCCATTGTTGGAAGAATGGATAAAGAGGACAGGGTACATATATTGCTCAGCCATGGAAGGGAATGAGTTCTTTCCACCTCTAGCAACATGCATGGACCTGGAAGGTATTTTGCTAAGTGGAGTATATCAGACAGATGCAATGTGATTTTGTTTATATGTGGAATCTAAAGAACAAAATAAATAACAAACAAAAAATCGAAAAAGTAGAACTATTCTGGTGAGGACACAACTCCTCCACCTTTTCATTCTGAGTGTTGCAACTTCCAACCCTTCACTACAGCCACTGCTGACTTAGAAACTGGGAGTTACTTCCAGTGTTAGTTACCTTTTACTTCTGCTAGAAACAATTTTCTACTGTCTATGCTTCTTCGTGTAACTAGTTCCCAATTCAAACTCCAGAGGGAATAAACCTGATTGGCTGAGCCTGAGTCAAATGCTGACATCCTCTCAGAAAGGGAAGCTGGGTAAGTGAGTGTTACGGGCTCAATTGTGTGCCGCCAAAATTTAAATGTTGAAGTCCTAACCCCTAGTTACCTCATAATGTGACTGTACTTGGAGACAGGGTGTTTAAAATGGCAAATAAATTAAAAGGTTTTTAGAATGGACCCTAATCCAATATGGTTGGTATCTTATAAGGAGAGGAAATTGGGACACAGACAGGTACAGAGGGAAGACAATGTAAAGACATAGGAAGAAGATCATCTATAACCCAAGGAGAGATACCTGAGATGAAACCAACCTTGTTGAGGCCTTAATCTCAAACTTCTAGCCTCCAGAAAGGTAAGAAAATAAATTTTTGTGGTTTAAGTCACTTGGTGTCTGGTTCTTTGTAATGGCAGCCCCAGCACACTAATGCAGTGCAGTATGTTACCTTTTCAATTTCTGTAAAAAAATTAAACAATGTGCCCCTTTCCCCTTCAACAACACTCAGAAACTGGAAAATTCTCCAAACATAGGATAGAGAGCCAAGTGGTGGAAAGCTAAAAAAAACCCCACAAACAAAACAAACAACAATAAACACTTCACAGATATGCCATCATACAATTAACTGATGTTCTTCTGTTAACATATGTTTAGACTATTTCTTTCCATTTTTAATAAATTCCAAGAAGGGGGAGAGTTTGATACATAATGTCTGAAGATGGTTATATAAACTTATACTCTCATGATTTGTGTTTGTTTTCTGTCACACACACTCTTATCAGCACAGAGTGTTGTCATAGGTGAAACATACCTTACATCATATGCATTTCTTTGATATAGTGATATTGATCAAACTGGATATTGACCTATCAGTGATAATTTGTAGCTCTTTTTTATACTCACATACTTTGCCCATTTTGAATTATTCATCAGTTCCATACTGATATAAAAAAGTTATTTGTATATTAAGCTGCTATTTTTTTGTTTTCCAAATAAATGTATAATTCAGTAATTTTTCATGTAAAAATGTTACTCTTTGTTCTAATTATAGCTAAACACATCTGTAGTTTCCTTTATGGTTAGTTCCTTTGCTTTTTTTATTTAAGAGAGATATTCCTTGATACTAAAATAATCTGCACTTCCCTTCAGTGTTAAAAATGCCACCAACAGTACATTCCTCCATGACAACTTTGGAGTAGTGACTGTATACCTCCCTCCTCCTGAAGTCACTGGTATAAACAGAATGGATTTCAGCTTGAAAAAGAGAGAAGCTACTTGTCTCAACCAAATTAACCAGTGGCAGCTTCTTCCCCTGTAGGAGTTCCTTTTTCATCTGTTCCACATAGACTTAATTAAGATCACAAAAAACATCTGGCTTTAGTAAATACAAACAGATAATTGACTAACTAGAATTACTTTATAAAAGTGGTTCTCATTCTGGACTGCCCTAGGGAATAACCATGGAGAGTTTTTTAAAATACCAAGGCCAGGGCCCCACCTCCAAAGATAAAGAATTAACTGAACTGTAGTGGGACCCAGGCGCAATTATTTTTTGAACTTACATGATTTTTATATAGAGCCAACACAGAACCACAATTTTAAAGCAACTGAAGGAGAAAAATGAGAAAATTAACCATAGAAACTGCGAAAAGAGTTAATACCATCTCTTCTAAATAAGTGCATAAATAAACAATGTTCATGGATAAAAATATTAGTATCTAAATAATAGTAATTCTCCCCAAACTGATCTATAGATTCAATGTAATTTTAATCAAAAGTAGAACAGAATTGTTCATAAAATTGACAAGCTCATTCTGATTTTTATGGAAAAGGACTCAAAACAGCCAAAGTGAACATAAGAGTTAAGGGTGAAAAATCCTCTCCTCCTAGTTACCTATATTGATAATAAACTGTAATGATTTAACTGTAATAATTAAAACATAGATACCTAGATTAATGAATGATACACTGTAATAATTAAGATGGCATATCACATTATCACATTTTATATGTTAAATTTACAAATGTTATATATCAATAATATCTCTAAAAAGCTGGAAGTAAAAAAAAAAAAGTATTGTGTCAGGCAGGGAAAGACTGCCTGGCAAAGAGAATAAAGAGAACAGAAAATGAGTTAGGTCCAAGATGGCAGACTAGGTAAACACTATGGCTACTGCATCCCAGGATCCCACCAAAATTACAAATAAATTACAGAACAATCAACTTCAAGAATCATTTGAAAACTAGCTGAACAGAAATCCTGTAAAGAAGAGGCCATACTGAGACTGGTAGGAGGGGCGGAGACGCAAAACAGGCTGACCCCGAGTCCACAGGTGGTGGTTGAAAACCAGGAGGGACACCTGGGTGGTGGGAGTTGCCCTGAAGAAGGAGGGGTCCCAGTCCACAGCGGGATCCGCAGCCCAGGGGTCCATGCCCACAAGAGGAGGTCCCACAACATCTGGCAGTGAATATCAGTGAGGACTGTCTGCCAGTCCCCATGGGACAGAAGGCGGCTGGAAATGCAGTCTTGCAGAGGCCACATACAGACTTGTTTGCTTGCAAACACTCACCTAGTCGCTGGTGCAGGAGCAGCAGCTGGGGACGCCCAGGGATGTGCGGGGAAAAGCTGAGTTGTGTGGCTGCAGTGCCAGGGCTGGAGAAACGGGAGCCACTGCTGTCCCCGTGTGGAGCCCCATGCATGTAGAGTCTCCAGGAGGATGCCATCTTTTCAATGTTGAGCCCTCCCTGAAAAGGCCAAGTCTGGAACCGCATTGGTCCAGTAGAATCGGCGCATGCGCACCCCCTTGGTGATGCTCCGGGTCTCTGCCCTCACCCTCCCCCACACACACAGCGGTGATACGTCGCCTGGGAGCATGTTTGACGGCTGGGCTGCTGGCCCTACCCCATAGGCTGCGGAAACCTTTATAATGTGTTGGACCAGCAGCAGCAGCAGTGGGAGGAAAGTTCGCTGGTGAGGTACACTGACCAGCTAGCCTGTTTTAAACGGGACAGAAAATAACTGTCCCGTTTCAAATAGTACATATGGTCAGCCTAGGCTCAGTGGGTTAAATACAAGGTGTCAGTAGGCTGACCATACAGACCATTTGAAATGGGACAGTACCGTTGTTTTCTGTCTTGTTTAAAGCAGTACATCTGGTCAGCCTATGAATAGGACCCATCCCTGTGGCCAGTGGAAGGAATCACTCATCTGTTTAGATCCATCACTAGTCAGGGGTTGAATGAGAGACCACATGCCCGCATAGTCTGAACAGCTGGGAGGAAAGGGGTAACCAGTGCCAGGAAACAAAGTATCTACTACACTTAATTAAAAATTGACTACTTTCTAAAATTCAAAATAAAAATATTAGTAATAGAAATTTTTCATATAGAGTTGTTCCTTGGTAACTACAGGAGATTGGTTCTAACACCCCCACAAATACCAAAATCCATGGATGCTCAAGTCCTTTACATAAAACAATTTAATATTTGCATATAACCTACATTTGCATATAGGCCATAGCCTACACATCACTTTATTCCTTATGATTCAGCGTAGTGCTTGGAGCATGACAAATTCGTTTTGCTTTTTGGAACTTCTAGGTTTTTTTCCCTCAATATTTTTTTATCCGCATTTAGTTGAACCTGGGGATGTAAAACCAGTGGATGTAGAGGGCTAACTGGATAAATACCATCTATTCTTCATTCTTGGGGAATCCCTTTTTATTAGTATCATGTAATCCTGCTTACTGGCTCTCTCTTTTTTATTTAATATTCTGCAGAAGTGAACTTGCATATCAGAACCAGGATTTCCTGCCGGCAAAGTAATAATTTTGCAATTTGCTTTCACTAGCCAAATGCAATGGAATTCAAAAAGCCTCTCTTATTTAACATATTTTAATAATAGTAATTTTTTTAAACCATAAAACTAAGTACACAGTGTTTAAGGAGACAATTCATTAGCTTTACAGATGGGTTTGTAATAAAAAAGCTGCTCTGTAAATGGAAAAGGAAATGAAGAATCTTAGATACTTAGATTACCAGATTTCAGTGTAATTTCTCCCATCGCAAATGATTTCCCTTTACTTGATCCTCACAAATTAATATTTGCTAACTGCTTTAATCTTGGACAAATTATTACTTTATACTTAAATAACCCATTGTCAAGTGCCACATACATAAAGCTCAATAGTCCATCATCAGGTAATTAATGCAGCAGTGGGACTGTGGGTACCGTTGTCACAAGTGGTAACTACTCAAGGTTAATTCTTGTTTCTCTACTTGTAACATCATAAAATGATAGTGTACCATTTATCAAAGGGCCTATTTTTATGAACCCATGACACAGGCTTTGGGAGTGGGAATGAAATGTCATCAGACGTGAAAACCTTTGTGCAAACATTTCAGTGTCATTACTCTGTATTATAACACTATGCTTCTTAGTGGTGTAGGCAGAAAAATAGCCCCCACAGATGTTCACACTCAAATCTCTGGAACCTTATGAATATGTCCCCTTATGTCACAAAAAGGACTTTACAGCTGTGATTAAGTTAAGGACCCTGAGATGGGAGATGAGCTTGTATTAGCTGGGTGGGTCCATGGTAATCATATGGATACTTAAATGCAGGGAATCTTGCCTTGTGATCAGAGGGTGATCTCTAAAAAGAAAGGACCAAAGAGAAGCAACGTTACTGGCTCTGAAGATGAAGGCGGGGGCCCTTGAGCCAAGGAACGTGGGCAGGCGCTGGAAGAGAAAAAGAAACTGATTTTCCTCTGAAGCTTCCAGAAAGTATGCAACCCTGCCAACACCTTGATTTTAGCCCAGTGAGATCACGACTGTGCCAGATTTCTGACCTCTAAAACTGTAAGATAATAAATATGTGTTGTTTGAAGCCACTACGTTTTGATTATCTGTTACTGCAGCAACAGAAAACTAATACAGCCAGCAGCTACCACAATATCTGAAGTATATCCAAAATATAAAAATACATAAAAGTTACCTCCCATGGAAGTGAGGTCTTACAAACTTATTGTGACATATGGTGTTTATTTCTTCTCCAAATTCCTGAACCTTTGGTTAGAAAAAAATATAAAATTTCTTTTACAGGATTTAAACTTTATGAATATTCTTTATTTCTCAACATAATGAAATTAATCATAGTTAAGTAACTTGGAAATATTCCTTCTACAATTTCTCCTGAGGTTGTCTGTAGCATTTGATTCTGTTTTTCTACTGTAAATTTTGTGGTGTACCTGCCTGAGGGTAACCGACTTCTGAAAAGCATCCAGCAGGAGGCAAAGATGAACCACAGCTCTGGCCTGTACCCTTTACCGATATCCCATATGATGGAAAGACAGCCCCAAAATCAGAACAAAATCCCTCTGCATCTGCTCCAACCGGGGGATGTAAAGTGACCTTCAAAGAGGAATTGCTATTGGCGTATGTACCTCCTGAGCAGAGGCCGGTATTGACCACCATACCTGATGTGCATGTCCTATTCTTGTCGTCACCTGCTGAAAGGCTGTACCCCATCACCTTAGTTCCTATTTCACTTCTGCAGTACCCACACCACCTGCAAGGTGTGACCCACAGTGACCTCCATGCCCAGTCTCACCCTAGTCACACCCTGTTCGTTATTTGGGTTCTCTTCTAGAAAGTGTACATAAAACACCTACATTATGCAGGGGTTTTGCACACAACTGCCTGATGTAGACCATGTACAATGTGGTTGCTTTCAGGAGCCCATCGCCTAGGGGTAAACATGCAATTTCAGCGCCTACCAGACTGAATGCCTCTTTTGTAGCATTAGATTCTGTAAGAGCTGCTACTTCCCTCTTGCACGTAATAATACAGTGGCACACAGCCAACTGTTCACATATTTATGCTCAAATCCTCCCATTCACCAACTGGAAGATATCCATAGAGACCATGTACAAGTCTCGCTCCAGAGAGAGAGCAAATACTCTACATTAATGCTGCTCTGCCAGCCAAATTAATCCCTGTTATCAGGACAGAAGTGATAGCCTTACCTAAATATGATCCCATTAAAAAAAACTACAAATTATTTTTACAGTAAGAAATAACATTGCTAGATTTTTTTATTATATATAATAGAGTACCCTTGTAAATAATGAGTGTATAATACATAAAATTACACATCATAATACATAAAATTAGGAGATATCAACTTATTAAAAGTCAGAGAATCTTACCTCTGCGAGATGGCCACCTAGAACAGTGTGCTGGTCACATACCTCTTTATACACAGGCATATATCATTTTACATAAATAAGTAAACAAGATATCAAGATTCCTACTTTTGTTATGAAAGCCTTTCAACTTTTAAATTCAGTTTGTTGGTGGTGTTTTGACTTCCTATTCTCTCTGTCCTCTCTCATATTTTTACTTTTTTCCATTGAGGTCCAGTCATATTTAGGTATGCATGTTTGTGTATATGTGTGTGTTTCTGCTTTTTATTTTTGCTGCTAACAGTGGGGATTCAGAGAGGCAAATTCAGACATTTTGGTTTAGGAAATATTTCATGACGTTTTCAAAGTGCAAAGTTTAGCGAAATGTCTAGTATTGATTGAGGAAGCAGAGTTGCTCTGCATAGGGAAGGATGATTTAGGAAGAATGTCAGTGGTTTTTAGCTAGAGAGTAAAAAGGGTTTCCAAGGGGAGAGAGGCCTGCAACAGTGGAGTGTGCTGGGGCCCACCAGGAGTGGGTGGGAAGGAAACCTGACCTCTGAGAACTTCCTCAGGCCGGGGACAGCCAAGGGACTAGCAAGACTCAGTCCACTTAGTATGTATTTCACACCGTTGTCTACATTGTATTGTGTTGTGATTGCACTCTATCACCTGCAATCTTCAGTAGAACTCTGCCACCCATGAGTGAGTGGTCGTTGATGTTAGGGGAAAGAGAGACGAAAGAATTTCCACGTAAGGACGTCTGGAGAGACCAGGAAAAGGAGAACTGTACCAGGTCTGAATCTGAAAATGCTGATGGAGGCAGGAAATCCCTCAGAGAACCTGTGGAAATTTTGGGAAAGGAATGCCACTATAGCATATGGGATGGGAATGGCATCTGAACATTAAGGAAAAATGTAACCAAGAGAACGTTGGGACTTGGGAACACTGACGAGGCAGACAAGATCATAACTCCTCAGAGGAAAATTTCCCTAAGCAAAACTACCAACAAGTCAATGATTAAATATTTCTAATACTTTAAGTACCAATGGATAAATTACTCTTCATATTAGACTCCACTGAAATGTATATGTAAATTTCTGTTTTATTATACTCAGAACAAAAGTGGGTCATTTTTTTCTCTTTCTCAATTTGGTAAATTAAATATTACATATCCTGGTAGGTAGATTAAATTCACAGTTCATTGACTTCTGATGAGGTTGAAAATCTTATTCTTTTAGGATTTGTTTTTTTAATTTATTCTACTGTGAATTTAGATGTCATAATACTAAATTCAGTCATTGGATAGTGTCCACCTAATACAATTATCTACCCATAACAACATCCTATAGATTTTTTAACTAACAATTTTATAAATGTAATGAAAGGAACATTATTTTAAAAGAAACAAACCCATATTGTAGAACTGAGAATTAGGTTTATTTTACTACACAGCTGGCTTAAGCATAATTATCTACAGGAAACAATAAATGATTTTTTAAAAAAGCAGTAGACTTTTTATTACTTCCTCATGAATATATACTGGAAAGTTGGAAACCAGGAGATAGATGTGACCAACTGGATTCTCTCTGTCCCAAGCAAATTGGAATTTCTTTTCTCACACTCTCATGTTCTGGCCCCTTCGGGTTGGGCATTTGAGGAAAAGATAAGAGAGACTGAGTTCTGCCCCATTTGCTAGAAAAGAACGTCCTCGTTAGAGTTGGGGCCAAAAGAGGGATATTCCACTGCTCAAAGATATAAAGCACATGAAACTCACAATAATTATTTCCCTTAGACACAG
This sequence comes from Lyroderma lyra, assembly GCA_004026885.1. Classification (NCBI taxonomy): domain Eukaryota; kingdom Metazoa; phylum Chordata; class Mammalia; order Chiroptera; family Megadermatidae; genus Lyroderma; species Lyroderma lyra. The sequence goes on from PVJL010004966.1 coordinate 54,699, forward strand.
GATGTAGCAGTTTGCCAGGGCTGCCATAACGAAACAGCACACACCGTGTGGCTTAAACAACAGAAATTTATTTCTTACAATTCTAGTGGCTGGAAGTCCCAGATTAAAGAGCTGGCAGGGTGGTTTCTGGTGAGGTCTGCCTTCCTGAGAGCCTCCTTGTCACTGCGTCCTCACATGGCCTTTCCTCTGTGCCCTCACGGTCCTGGTCACTCTTCATCTAGTAAGGACACCAGTCCCATTGGATTAGGACCCACGCTTATGACCTCATTTATCCTTAATTACCTTCTTAAAGGCCCTGTCCCCAAATACCGTCCCATGCGGGTTAAGGCTTCAACATACACATTCTGGGGGGACACAGTTCAGTTCATAAGACATGAGCTCAAGTTTTATTGCTGATGTCACATCCTGTAACCGGCAGACTATGCTATAATGGTGGTATATTGTGCAAAGACATGCAAAGTGGGACTCCATTATCCCAGTTAGAGTGTAGCAGTGATATTTCTGCCTTTCAATGGGAAATGGACAAATAATGCCATGTTGAGACATGAATAAATAGGTGTGCATGTGATAAATCAGATAAATCAGCAAAAATCAGAATTACCATTTGAAGAAATTGCTCCTATATCCCCAAATCAAGTATTTCAACATTAAAACAACAGATGCAAACAGCTTGAAGGATTGGATCTGTGTTAGTATATTAGTGTATTAAGTAAACCAACTGCCAGCAAACATTCCACCCAGGAGTTTTACTGTTAGTTCCTTTAGACATTTATAAAGGTCTGCTCTCTCCTCTGATTTTTGTTAATGAGTTGGGGGCTTTCCAGCTTCCCAGCAGGTTTGCAATCATATTTATTCCTAAAAGTACAGACTTCCTCCAGAGATTTCTTTCTAAATCCTCTAAGGGTGCTCAGGGCTTTGGTTCTATGTAATCACTCTCTTGGCACAATGGGCTCAGAGTTAGGCAACCTGGCTGGTTGCTTAAAGCCCCTCATAGTGCAGACAGACACCACCAGGTGCTGCAGGTGGGGAGGGAGGGAGAGCCCCCCATCTCTGTTCTCCCTAGAGGCATCCTCATTGGAAAGCATCACAACAATGTACACCAGGTAGGTACGCGTGGGTGTCACGTAGTTTCTTATTTATATATCACTATTTTTTCCATTTGAATACCATTTACCACCTCATAGGTAGGCTCACCAGATGTACTATTTTAAACAGGACAGAAAACAATGGTACGGTCCCTTTTCAAATGGTATGTCTGGTCAGCCCACTGACACCTTGAATTTAGCCCAGTGAGACTAGGCTGACCATACGTACTATTTTAAGTGGGACTGTACCATTGTTTTCTGTCCCACTTGAAATGGTATGCCTGATCATCCTATTCATAGGACTCTTATAGAAAACACACATCCAAGTGTTCTTATTGTCTCTGAGTTTCTTTAAATATTGAGTGCTCCTTTTATTTTACTATTTAAAATATGAATCGATTTGGTATTTCTGAGCACCTTCCACAAAGGTCTTTTATGTCATCTCTTTGTTTTATGAATTTTTAAGATCTCTAGGCAATTCTAAAGTCTTTGAATCATGTTTCCATCAAGACTTTGGCTGCTGCCAAGAGAAAGATCAGATCATTAAATGTTGGCCCAAGATGGCTGGTTCTTACGGACAGAGAATTTTAAGAAGTAATTTCTAATTTGATACAATATTAGTACTATAGATTCCTACATAATTTGTTCTCTAAGGGCAAAGTAAAACTTTTGGTGCCCTTTTGAAATGGCATTAAAGAACAAAATAAAACACCTTATAATCCTAATTGGGAGTGCCAAGGGTTTGATTCAATTTCTAACTCCAATCGCTGTTTCTGTTGTTAATAACATGTTATTCTGCCACTAATGCTGCAGAGAAGTGACCCATCTTAGAGATATCCTAGGGATATCTTTATAGACATGTATACAGGGCAGCCAGGGCCTTGCTGGCTACCAGCAATTGCCTCTTTTGGGAGTACCAGCGTTGGCCCTCTGAAGTGAGGAATCTTTCCTCAGAACTAGTTCTGCTTGGCTGAGCCTCCTTTTGTTGTTTATCAGTAATTACTGCACCTTGTGTCACAAGATATTGGCTTCACGTCATTTCGAGTCATCTCAGGCATCCCATGTACTCAGGAAGACTCAGCTCATAGTAGGAGAAGCTGTCAGATCATCGCCAAGGTTGTGCAAGGTGAGAGTGTGTCATCCCTGAGGACTGGCCACATGCTCATTGGACACCTCTGAAAAAGGTTTCTCCTTCCTTTGTGGTATGTTAAAGGTCCGAATGTGTTCTGGTTCTGCTTTGCTTGACCATCACGTGGCCTAACATATGGCATTAAAAACCAACAACAACAGGTAAATGAGGACTAGAAAGATCACAAAGGATTTTGAAGGCAGTGAAACTATTGGATATGTGTCGTTACAGAGGAGGGAAAGACCTCTTTTTTCTTTATACTCTGAGAGGCCACACAATTTAGACTGAGAAAAGAGCAAATAATGAGGGAAAAACAAACAGAAGTTTATTAATGCATGTATCACACATACACACAGGAGAATTCAGTTATGAATAACTCAAAGAAATGTTTAGAATTTGGGGCTTAGGCAGCACCTTGATCTTGAACAAAGAACAATACATTTGTAGAGAAGTGACAAAAAAAGGAAAGATTTTTTAGGCTTCTAAGGACAGCAAACTCTAAGGTAAATATGTAGGTGGGTAAATCAATAGAAGGTAAGGGCTGGTGGGTAAAATTTGTGATATAGATTCTTCTGGTGCCATCCCTGGGCTGAGAAGAGTCTAGAGTTTTCTCTGGTGATTAAGAATCTTCCTGCCCTTCTTATAAAGAGGGGGAGGTCAGGAAGTTGGGTCTGGGTCTCCTTTTTCTCAACTGCCTTCAGCTTACAACAATCTGTAAGTGCCATGCTCGCAACTCCTTTGATGTTGTTATACATTTGTCAAAATCCACAGGATGTACACCACCAAAAATGAACCCTAATATAAACTGTGGAATTTGGGTGATAATGATGTATGTTCATTGACTGCAACAAATGTATCACTGTGGTGAGAGATGTTGATAGTTGGGGAGGCTGTGAGTGGGGGTTGGGTCAGGAGCTATATGGGAAGGCTAGCCTTTCTGTTTCATTTTGCTGCTAAAATAAAACTGTTCCTTTTTTTTTTTTTTTTTTTTGCTTTTTGGTATGTGGGTAGCTCCCTAACTGGGAATCGAACCCAGTCCGCAGCGTTGACAGCACCAGTGCCAAAGCTTTAAGCCACTACACCATCAGGGAACTCCCAAATAAAACTGTTCTTAAAAAAGTAAAGTCTATCAAAAAATTAAAATAACAAGTGTGGTATATGAAATAAATATCTGTTTTCCATTCCCAGTTCCTAACCCAGAGCTCCTAAAACCCTTGGGATTTCCAAAGTGATACGAGTGTCTTTTGTTTGTAATAAGGCACCTTTTAATTACTCTTAAGTTTATTCTAACTGTAACTTAGGGTAGAACCCCTGGATAGCCTCAGAATGAGGCTGGAAATTAGAAAGAACAAATTATTACAGGGTTAGAACTTTCAACCCCACCCACCAATATCTGTGGAAGGGAGTGGGGATGGCGATTGAGTTATAAAAACTCGTGAACAATGAGATGCTGAGAGCTTTCGGGTTGGTGAACACATTGAAGTGCTTGGGTGGTGGCAGACCCAGAGAGGGCATAGGAGCTCCAGGCCATGACCCTACACCTGGCCCTGTACATCTCTTTCATGTGGCTGTCCCTGAATTGTATCCTTTATAATAAATAATTAAATATCAGTAAAGTGTTTTCCTGAGTTGTGTGCATTCTAGCAAACTGTCAAAACTTAACAGGAATTTGGGAATCCCTGTCAGTTAGAAATATAGGTTGCCCCTGACTTGTGACTGGCATCTGGAGCAGGAGCAGTCTCAAAGGACTAAACCCTTTAATTTGTGTGGTCTGATTCTAATTCTGAGTAGAGGGTGTCAAGTGAATTATAGGACACCTAGTTGGTGTTGAAAGTTTTGAGAATTTCACAGTAGGTAAAATAAGTGAGAAGTACTTCGATCAAGTAAAATTGAAGTAATGCATTGAATACAACTTAACTTTCATTATATTCAGTTTTAGAGCATCAGACATACAAATAAAAGAGGTTTCTCATGTTCTATGAACACATCTGAATCAAGATGAAGAGCAAACTACAAACCAATGTGTTAATATTTATGTACTATGCAAACTAAACAAATACTCTGTTTTTATTGAGTCCAACCTAGCCCTTCTCAAATATTCACTTGCAAAGACTAAGATAGAATGCTCAGTTGTCTTGATGGCAACTGAAAGAATACATTAGCCATACTCTCAACATCTTTCCAGGCTTTCTGTAACTGTAGTTGACTCATCTTATATGTGCATAGCAGTCTTTATTTACAAGCACTTTCATATTCATTATTTCATTTGAACTCACTTATGGACTATCAGTATTGCTCCTGCATTTTGAATGCCATCAATCAAATTCAGAACTGTAGGAATTCATTGCTCTTTCAGGTGTTACATGGTCTGGGTAGCACATCCACATAAATGGGGCAGCTGGGTGGCTTCACTCATTTCTCTGATTTTCTGTGTGCCCTTGCAAAACTGAAATTGTAATTGAAGAGCTGTATCACACAACTTCAGAAGAATGTCACAGAACGTATTTCAAGCTCGATTTGCTCCTAGAGTTTTTAGCCTAAAGCAGAATGCAAATATCCCCTAGTGTTCCCTGTATTTATGACAAAAATAATATTCAAAAAGGTCTCTGTAGATGACTGATGATGAAAGCTGTTATTATCATAGGTGGTTGAGGTAAAGAAGAAAGGAAATGTTCTTGATGATTCCAAAACTTCAAAAGAGAGAGAAGAAAGGGAGGGTCATTCTTAAATTACTGGGGAATAAAATAACGTGCTTCTAGGACTAATACAGTAACAATGAAATCTAAATACAATGAGACTGAAAACATCTTCACAGACAAAGAAAATTGTAACTCTAATTTCTCTCCCTCACACTGAGAGAAACACTAATAATAGCCCCATTCTTAAAATGAGGAAATCAGTGATAGGAGACACCAGCAAGCTGTGGAATTGTATTTCATCAGATACATAAGACCTAGTGTTGTCAATTGAAGCACAAATGTGGGTTCTAGAAAATTCTTATTCATCTTGAAGTAAGTGAACATAAAACCAAAGAATCTGTAAGAGTTTCTAGTCAGTCTTTGGAGGCTCCTTACCAAACCCTTCATTCCTTATTGGATTCCCAATAATTTATATATTTGGCAACAAATCAGACAAAGTAAGCAAGAAAATTACATGTATTATTGATGTAAATTTATTTAAATTATTACACACACACACACACACACACACACACACACACACACGCTCAAAGCTTTAGTTACAAGAATTTTAAGTACCCAACAAAGTAATAAAATTTATTAATATTCATTTGTATTGAGAAAAAAATCTACACCTCAAAAGCCATAGGGAGGCTGCAGAAACTTAAGTAAAAGAATTCAATATTAGGACTTACCCCTAGATCCAAGACTCTTCTGGCCTCAGAGATGTGAGTCACTTTCTCTTTTGAATGAGAAAGTGCGGTTATTAGTTAGAGTCCTTCAGGGCTGAAATCTCAGTCCTGCCGCGTTTAGTCTCAAACACCTAACTGATAATATGGTGAATAGTATTTAGAGAGTTAAGTGAGATAACACTAGTTTATAAAGTACTAAATTAACAATATTAATATCAAGAGGGGTGGGGAAGGAGAGGGATTCATCTAGGCATGCACGCGAATAAGCCAGCTGTTTCAGTGTGCTTGGGCTGTTACAACAGAACACCATAGATTGAGTGGCTTATAAACATTTATTTCTTATAGTTCTGGAGGCTTGGAAGTTCTGTTTCATAGACAACTGTCTTTCTCGGTGTGTCCTCACATGGCAGAGAGGGCAAGGTCTTTCTTATAAGGGATCTAATCCCATTCATGAGGTTTTCACAAGCATGATCTAATCATCCTCCCCAAACCTCATCTCCTACTACCACCTCATTGACAGGATTTCAACATATGAATTTTGGATACAAACAGTCCATAACACCAACCATCTGAACTAAACAGGAGTCAAGAGGTGCTGTGCAGAACAACAATGAACATACATTCATTCATGCATGCACCAAGTATTTACCAAGCACCTAGTATATGCCCGACACAGTGCTAGGAGCAGAACACATGAAAGTAAGTAAGAGCAGAATCCTTGCCTGCAAGGTGCTCACCATCTAGTGGAATATTTACTATCACATGACAGTTGTTTTGTTTTGTTTTTCAGAGTTTCTTTTATAGGGTGAAGGGGGTTTCTGCTCAAAGGTTTAGAAACTACTAGATTCAAAATAATAGCTGTTTAATGTGCCAGAAACTGCTTTAAATGTGTTTTATACATTAACTTTTTAAATTCTCAGGCCACTCGGTGAAGTAATTGCTATCGTCGTGCTCATTTTACAGACAGGCAGAAGCAGAGAGTGAGGTGGCTTGCTCAAGGACACACAGCAGAGTCAACACTTTGCACTTTGAATTCCTTAGAAAGATTAGAGGACAAATATGTTTCCCAACTTTTTTGACAATGGAAACTAGTAATTTCCTCTAATGGAGCATTCATGAAATTCATGCTTTGTAAAAGCGATATCTGGGCAAAGGTTATAAAACAGACTAAAGCGAAAGAATAAAACTTTATTTCCAATTCTTTCACACTGAAGATACTACCTACATTGTGGAGCCTTTGTGCCCAGTGGTTACATTATTGCCAGAACAGTTTGGGGAGCACAGACGGTCAGCAGACAGGACACAGTAGAACAGAAGCCCAAGGCTGGCTCTCGAGCGCAGCACACCTAGTAATGATAGCCTCACAGAGATCTGGATCGTTATTGAGCCATAACTTAGAGGAGAAAAAGAAACCTGACAAGCCTGTTTCATAACAAGATCAAAGTGAGCATGACAGATTGCGAAAATACAACCTTATTTTTCAAGTTGCTAATTTGTCTTCGTGCTGCTTCCCCGAGCGGCAGCGTATGAAGGGCCCTTTCATAAAGGAAGTTTAACAAGTGGTTGAGGATGCCCTCTTGGCTGAATGCTTTAACCTCAATGAACAAATAGGGCTTTTATTGATTTTCAAGTGACAGGGTGCAAAGGGGAAAAGGAACCTTTCCTATTTATTTGGAATGTGAGTTTTTAACACCACAATCACAGGTCACGGTGGGTTCCTTAAGAGTAAAGTGGAATAAAACAGGGAATTATGTATCACCCGTACATGGTATTCAAACCCAGAGAATAATACTCAAATTTGAATGTTCTTTATCCTCCCAAATATAAATATTCTAAAAAAAAAAATCAATGACAAAATGGTCAAATTGCTCATTATGCTGAACAGGCTTAAGCAATTCTTTTTGTGCCTAATGAGCTTCTGCACACTTTTTAATAAAGCTAAACTTCACAATAGTGTACCTTGATTAATATAGCCCCTTTTCTGTACCACAGTTTAATAGAGGTCAAATTTGAGAAGATTCTTTTTAGAAAACATTCCAAATGCATGCGATATCTCCAACCAAGAATTATAGAACAATAATAATAATTAATATTCATAGATCCCAGGATTATTTACTAAATACAGATGTGAAGAGGTTGGTAATGTTGCTATCAGGCATGAGTACCTGCTTGATTCTTCCATTTTCTCAGAAGAATCTGAGGCAAGATCATTAGTAGGTTAAGTAGGGTCAGGTAGAGTGCCCATTTGAGATTTGTGATCAGAAATTTAAAATACAACTAGTCAGCAAGGGTGTGTATTTTTCTCTGGGAACATCTGACTCAGATATAAACATAACGTTTGCAAAGGATTTTTAACCAAAGATCTTTTCCAATGACATCTGCAGGAGAGAGAAAGACAAGGAAGACTGAGACTTGCAAGGGAGAGTTGCAGTTGCAGACAACAGAATCTGACCTGGGGAATAAGACAAAAGAAGATTTGGGGTAGAGTGAGGGAGGATGAGGCAGGAATAGGTTTAATGACAGGAGATTTTACAAGGACAGTATGACCATGAGGGTCCATGGTTTGCTTAGGTTGATGGAGGATGAAACCTTTGACTTTCACATAAATTAACTTCTTTTCACGAGTCCTAACAGGAGTTTTTCGCCACATTTGCAGATAAAGATAATGAAGCTCAGAGAAGTTCAGTGTCTTATTTAAGATCACAGAGTAAATAACAGTGGAAGCCAGTACTGAGATCCAGGCCTCCTAACAGCAAACCCCAACTCCTCAGCCCTAGGCAGGAACACTTTTCTAAGCTATTTCATGGCATCTTTGCTATGCAGTCAGTTCATTACTCTTATAAAGAATGCCTTTTCTGAGAGGAGTCCTAAAAGCCAAAAGGAAGTACAAAAAGGATGAATAAAATGCTGATTGATAGGGCAGCACAAGCTTAAAACTGTATCTCTTTGTGAATAATCTCCACGCAACATGGGGAAATCAAATTAAGGGACCCCAAGACTTAAACATTTTCAATGCCTCCTCAAAGGAAGCCCAGTGTGTAAACATTTATTCTGCTCTGAATTAGCAGTACAGCAGAACAAAGCCAGTATAGAGCTGCCTAGGAAAACGCATGATGACAAGGAGGCATGGGTCCTACCCCGTGTCACTGGAACTCTCAGTTTGGGGCGTGAGTTTAAAATTGCTTCTGTGCCTTAAGGTTACTGGGGACCCTTGAGAATGTACATGACAGACATGGGACCAGAAGCACATGTGCACTCCTGCCCATCAAAGGAGATCACAACTAAACAAGAAAATTTCAGGTAATTAATTCTTAGGTAGAGTGTGAACCTTGCCCACTAGACAGATCTTAGGAAATAAATATAACAACAGCTAGACATACAAATAAACCACCGAAGCTTTACAATCTATTCAATGCATTTATTTTATGGATGCAGAGATTTCATTATTATGCTCTGCCTTATTTTTCACTAGAATTTCTGAGGTTTAAGAACTCTTACTGTAAACTATGAAAAAATATAAATAAAAATGCAAAAGCAGAACCAGGGACAATATACATATGGGTAGAAAATAAAAATAAGTGAGAAAAAAGAAAGAACCAATATGTAGACTAGGAAGGTCTCCTTCATTATGATAATTGATCTGTAAATGTGGTTTAAACTTCTTGATAGTCAGCAAGCGGGTATGTGGGGCAACTAGCATCCCTTGAATAACCAATATTTATTATTTAAAATAGGGATTTCATATCTCTGAACTCCCCTCAGGGTTCTTCCTTCACTTCCTCATTACACAAGTGCAAAGACCAGCTCAGCCCACACCTGGTCCCTAGCATGACCTCATCAGAGAGCCAGTGCCACCCCCAAAAGGAAACCCAGGATAGCAAGGTACCCTCGCTCAACAGCTGCCTTGGGAGCTGGTTGATCCCGTAATTATCTCTATTTTGCTTTTGTTGTTATTGGTGTCAGTGGTGGTTAGTTGGGTTTTGCATCACCTTTCCCAATACCTGTATCTCCCAGTTGTAAGGTTATCCTCTTACATTGTACATGACCCTGGATTCTACACTGATGCCCATGTATCCACTGCCACGTCCTTTGGTTTCCTGGTCCCTCCCTCTTGAACAATGCCTTGAGATAGCTCTGATGTTACTTCTTCTCTCTCAACCTGTACAATTTAAACTGAGTGGATTTCAAATATATTCTCATATTGAATTTAAAAATCAGTGACAACTCTCCAAATTAATATTATTAAAAGAGGCTTGGTGAATAACCAAAGTCATCAGTGGAAAAAAGTAAAACAAGATAAAAAGACCCAGTCAATGCCTATGTCTTTCTTTCCTCCTAAATCAAAGGCCACACATTGTCCTTGTGTTATTAAATACACTGATCTCATTTGTGTTGTCTGTAATGTGGCCCTAAAGCTCGGGAAGCAGTTAGAAGACACTTGCAATCAATTCTGGCAAAGTGCCCAGCAGAACATTCAGTGCAGAGGCACAATGCATATCACTGATGATGAAAACTTCAGAAGGGTGGGGATAATTTAGAAATCCTTTAGAGGGAAGCAACGAAGATGGCTATTAAATGGTTGAGGAGTGATCTACACTTAAGGAAAAAGGCTCATAGAACTAGGCTATTTAGCCTGCAGAAGAGGCAGTTAAGTGCACCATGATAATAAATCCACACTTGTGTGCTATCTGTGATGCAGAAGATCATAAACAGCCATTCTTCAACCTCGACTGATTACAGAACAAGGAAGAAAGAACCTAACTGGCAAATTAGAAATTTCAACTCTAGGCAAGCACACACTTCCTTTGAAAATCAGCGTTTTAGTAACTGGATTTGGTTTTTGTGGAAGAGAAATTACATTTTTTTCTCTGGATTTGTTTTTCTTTAGCAGAGCAGCCGCCTCTCAAACATCCCCTTTCTAAAACAAAAATCTTTATTGCCCACCAGCTGCAATATTCTTTTACATTTTTTTCTATTTTACATATATGAGTCATACATTTAATTTAATACCAGACACCTGGCTAGGAAATGGTAGTCACTTTGTGGAGTTGATTCCATGCTTTGCTTAAAAATGCACAGGGTGCCAAAAAAATGTATACATAATTTAAAAAAGGAAAAAACTGTACTAAAATTGTAATACTTGATATATACCAATAACAAACTATGAATACAAGTCATGTTTGACTTCTGCAATGACAAGAGGTGCTCAAAGTGGTGACCATCAGCGTCCAGACACTTCTGCTTACGGTGACCTACTGCTTGGGCAGCATTGACCAAAGTGTCCAATTGTATCACTGCGCCTGCCATTTCAATTTCCTCCTGAATTACCGCCAGTGTAGCCGGTTTTCTAGGGTACGTGGCATTCTTTAAGGTGGGCCATACATAGAAGTCAAGGGGTGTTAAGTCAGGAGAACGTGGGAGAAACTTTAAAAACAGTCTCGAATTTCAAATACCACTTCAAAATGATCTTGTGCTCCTTGAATTACAGCTGTGTTTCTGCCATTTTCTTTGACCGGCCTTCCTGGTGCATGGTGACGCTAGCATTCATTTGATTAACGCCCGCCATTTTTTCAGTGCATGTCATACTACACCTTGCTACTGTAATTCAATTTAACTTCGAAAAGTAATACCTAGATAACATCTCTTAAAACATGTATACGTTTTTTGACACCCTCGGTAGTTGTTCAACCCAGCCCCAGCACTTACCAAAAGTGAGAGTATCCAGAAGGAATACCTTATATCTAGTCCTTTTCAGCAGTCTGCTTAAATCTCCTTATTATCTACTTCAAAGACATAAATGTGCTAGCACCCAGAAACTGAACCTCCTATGAACCCACGTTATTTTTTTAAGGTTGTTATAGATGGATTTGGTTACTAATTTTTAACGGAGCGGGGCTACCCTGTGCCACAGAATATAAACAATTTCTCCTTGTGCATAAATCACCCTTTCTGTTCCATAAAGTAGCTATTGGATCAGCTGGTATCTGAGGATGGCTGTTTACTTTAGACTTTGTTCTCAAGTAGATAAGAATTGTCAAGTGGAAGAAGTGTGTGTGTGTATGTGTGTGTGTGTGTGTGTGTGATGGAGACATCTCAGACACAGGCATAAAAATCTGTGATTTAAGCTTCATTTCAGTATTTGAGAATATAAACAGGTCCATTTGGTTGGATTTAGCTTTTCTCAATTAAAGCTGAATTTATGCAATACCATCAAGCATCGGTATTGACATTTGGTGGCATTCAAGATGTTATTTACACTCCGTGTACTGAATGTCCGCGCAACTGTTTGCATTAGGGTTGAGCCTCTGGCTCCCTTTTGTTGAGGTTCACCTAACATATCAGCCCCATAAAGATTCCTGAAAGAGGCTCTTCATGCTAAAGCAACTCCATAGAAAGCCATGCAAGTGCAACACAGAATGTATCAGCCATCTGTCCAGAAAGTATATCCATATGCCTCCCAGCACATTTGTCAAATCAGACTTCAGCACAAGTCTTCATAATCATGTTGGAGAAAATCCATTGATTTTAAGTGGCTGCCTATTTTACTCTATTTTAAATATATATTATTTCATTTAATTTTCACAATAACCTTCAGAGGTATGTATCGTTACCCGCTTTTTATAAGGACACTGAGATTTAAGAAGATTGAGACTTGTTCCAGGTTGCACAGTCAATAAATGGCAAAGCTTCTGATCTCCCTGTAAAGGGAACAATACACAATACACTATAGTTACCTAGTGCTGGGGTGGAGAAGCATACACATGAGTATATGTGTGTGTGTCTCTCTCACATTCATATTATGTGTGCATATGCATACCATGCATACATTGACAAACCATGAGGTTAGCAAATGTCCCTACCTCTGTGCTTTTATAGTTTAGAATCTTAAAAAAAAAACTGCATTTACTAAAAACGTCGGGGTTTGATTACACCATACTTCGAAGTCTTTAAAAGAAAAGCCAAGAAATTGCACATATTAAATTCAACCTCACAAATATAAAAGGGGGATTGCCTTGTAACTTTCTTGGCACATGAAAGAGAAGTCATTTTACCCACAAAACTTTGCATGTCATTGTCACTTGCTAAATACTTACTGAATTAGATGTGCTCATCTTGTCCTCTACTGCTACACTGCTCAGGTGCGAGCCAGGGAAAGCTGGACCCTCCCTGTTAGTTCCTTTTTTGGCTTAAGACACAGAAGTCTCCTCCTCTAGAATGCTAATACATTATTTCACACTGATTAAACAGTTATTACCTATTAAAGCTTAGCACAGCTAAGTTAAAATGTAACTCGTCAAACATATGGTAAGACAAGAGACAGGAAGGTCAGGCCGATGATAGCTGGAAAGGTCTAGAGTAAGGGGTGCCAAGCTTTTTTGATCCTTGTCCACAAGGCCAGGAGGCAAAATGGTTGCCAGATAATAACTGCTTTGGTATCCATGAGGAGACAAGACAGTTACACCAAATAAATATGATCCAAACTTAAGTTAAAGGCTGAAGAAGAGAACATTGAATCTAGATATCTTTTGCCAGTAGTCTTGTTAAATATTCCAATTTTATCATGCAATTTTTACTTGAACTATTCAAATTCATATAATTAGTTATATTCAGTTTCTTTTACTTATCCAGTATTAATTAATCCAGTCTGCCAGCATGATCTCTAAAAGAAATTCATAGAAGAATTTATGAAAGAAAGAAAAATGCTTATGCCTGCAATGTCTACTGGTTCAAGTGGACTAAACAAATATGTAAAAATGTATCTCCTAAATTAAAACCCTCAGGCCCCCACACTTGGGGTAGGATATTGTATCAGGACCTAGAGTTGCACTGCCCAATATGGCATACACTTGTCACATGGAACTATTTAGTGTAAATTACAATTAGCTTAAATTAAGTGACATTAAAACTCTGTTCCTCATTCTTGATCATCTTTCAGATGCTTACTAGTCACATGTAGCTAGTGGCTACCTCATTGAACGGCACAGATACAGACCATTTACTTCATCACTGGTGATACTATTGGAAAGCACTGGACCTGGAGAGTAAGACATACAGTATTGCCCTACGGTTATAGCCTCTAAGATGGCTATCTCAGGAGGCAAGGGGCAGCCTACGTAGGGAAAGAGAGATCTAGTGAAGGATTGGATATTATTCATCCATCAGGAAATCTTGCCGTGTGTAATGATGTGGATGGATCTTGAGGGCATTGTGCAAAGTGAAATAAGTGAGACAGAGAAAGACAAATCCTATATGATCTCACTTATATATGGAGTCTAAAAAAAATTCACAGAGAGAGAACAGATTAGAGGTTGCTACAGGTGGAGGGTATGGGGTGGGGAACTGGGTGAAGATGGTCAAAAGGTACAAACTTTCAGTTATTAGAGAAGTTCTGGAGATATAATTAATGTATAGCATGGTGACTATAGTTGGTGATACTATACTGTACACTTGAAAGTTGCTAAGAGAATAAATCTTAACTCTTCTTTGGACTCTTGGGACTAGACACTAGGACATGTTTTAATATAAATAAAAATTTTAATAGGTTATTTTTCAAATTTGAAAACATTTGTTTCTCACAAGGATGAATTTTGTTTCCATCTCTTAAACACAAAAATGCTTACAAGACTCTGTTATAAAATAGTACCATTTCCATGGCTTATAGGATAAACTCTACATAATGTAGTTGAGAGGAACTTAAATGATAAGCGATACCAGAACACTAACTTCAGTTCATCCAATTATTGGATGTATGATCACGTCAAGTCAGTTAATCTCCTTGTATTTCCATTTTTCTCATCTACAAAGTGAGAACATAATATTATATGCAAAACTATATTGTAAACTGTGAAGCCTACATTCAAGGGTCATAATTACCATTATTATTGTTATTAGTCAGGCTTTCAAGGCTTACCATTTTCTACTTCTTCATCTTCATCTTCATCTTCCACAAGATAACAAACATCTGCCTAAATAACTCACAAACAGCCCTATGTCAGTCTAGATAACTCTGTTTTTTTCCCAAACAGATATTTTTCACTTTTTCACCATGCTGCAAAGTATGGTCCATAAGCCAAATTTCATCCAATGCCTGTTTTCGTAGGGCCCCACAAGCTAACAATGGCTTTCGCATTGTTTAAATGGTTGAGGAGAAAATATCAAAAGATGAATAATATTATAGGACACATAAAATTACATGAAATTAAATTTCAGTGTCCATAAATAAAGTATTACTGGAACCCAGCCATGCTCATTTCCTTATGTATTGTCTCTGGTTGCTTTCACACTACAATAGCAGAGTTGAGAAGTTGCTACAGAGACCAGATGGCCTGCAAAGCCCAAAATATTTACTATCTGGCTCTTCCTAGAAAATGTTTGCTGACTCTGTACTAAAAGTTTCCTTCTTAAAATACCCTTTCTCATGTCTTCTTTGCCCAGAATAATGTATATGTTTATTAAGATTTGGCTCTAATGCCATTTAATGAGGTCTTCACAGTTATCCCCCCTAGGTTAGGACCTCTTCCCCTATGCTTCATAGCACTTAGTAGCACATAATAGTTTTTCAATAAACATTGATGAAATGAATAAATTAGTATCAATTTCTCCTGGAAATTATACTATTTTGAGGGTTATTGGTAATAGCGCATACAAGTTTTATTTCAATGTCTAAGGAGTGTTTTCTCTAGTGAAAGCACTTAGGTAATATTTGAACTACAACTACAAAGAATAGTAATAATGGTAACATTTTACTGAGGGTTTACAATATGTCTGTAATGATGCTGCGTGCTTTGTATGGAACATCTAGTTCACTTGTATAACAGGCCCATAGGTTAGATATGAGTATGCCCACTTTACAGACAGAGGAATTCAATGATTTGCTCAAGTTATACAGCTAGTAAATGGCAAGAGGGAAATATGAATGTTGTTACATTGGCGATAAATTGAGCCAATATTATGAAGTTTCTAAAACAGAAACCAGACAGTTCACACTTGATGTTATATACCTTCTCATAGTTGAGTCTAGAAACCCCTTATGTCATTGAACTTTTAAGGGGGTTCACAAAGTCAAGATTATTTTCATAACAATACTACAATTTTATTTACATTTTTTGCTCACATTCTCTCACAAATAATACCTTGGAGTTTTCCAGAGCGTACCTGACATGTGACATTACAACAGGTTGAATGCAAAAGCAGCTATAGAATCCAGCTGTCTTCTATTAAACTGAACATTAAAGAAGTTATGAAAGTATAAATTACTACCACTCTTTTCATCATGTTTTTGTTTAAGAAAACAGTTACTTTTTATTAAAAATGTTATATATGTTAATATGTATTTTTAAACAAATTAATATTTTAAAAATTTCTCAGTTTTAACTTCTAATATGATAAATATTAAAAAGATCTTTGAGGTTCTCAATAATTTTTTTCAGAAAGTAAAAGGGTCTTAAGAACAAACAAGTCCCAGAACTCCTAAATAAGTAATAGAAAGCCTTTGAAATACTTCACATAGGAAAATGACATGGTAAAAGCCCAACCAATACCGGCAGAGCCATTTTTCCCAACTGCAACGACCAGCAAGGCATGAAGGAGTCTCGCTAGGACAGGAAGAACCATGCAACCAGGCTCATCACAATAGCAAATGATTAGTTTTAAGCTGCTGCATTTTTAGGTGGGTTGTCATGCAGCAATACTTAACTGATACAACTATGAGAAGTAAATGAAGCCTGAGCACACAGATCATTTTAAACTTGGAACTTGGTGGGCATGTTTTTGCCCCACTCCTGATTTTTTTATCTTGTTTCCTTATCATTCAAACACTGCCTGGGGAGATGCAGTGTGCTGGGAACCTCCAGCCCAGCCCAGCCCTGTCTTCCTAGTGCTCACTCTCTGTGAATCTTTTCTCCAAGACCACAAAGGCCGCCACTAAAGACTGGGTCAGAGATTGGTGAGACATGTCCTGGAGTTTCAAGGTGGAATCTTGCATCCACGTTTCCTTGAGGGCAATATTCAATGTGGTGTTTAAAGCTATAGCCCTGTAAGAACATATCTTTGATGCGGCATGGTTTGACTGAGCACTCAAAAACTGACAAAAGAACCAGACCTATCCACATGATTTTGTTTTTGATCAGCCTACCAACCACTGCTCCTCGGGAATACAAGGAAGTCATTTAGGGAAGCCTGTAGTAATCCCCTACGTCTCTAAAACCAAAAGCCATAAAATCACGCCTAACAGGAAGCACTCAACATCTATTACATAAAAATGACTTCTAAAGAACACATACTTGGTTTGAAACAATTTCCTGGAGGATCTATGTTTTATCACTTATTTTCTGAACTCTATCCCCAAAACGGAGCTCTGCCCACCACTCCCAACATGAGCCCATCCAGCCAGATTCCTTTTGAAGATCTGCATTAACGAAGAAAGAGACAAGCTGCTCTCCTGATGTTGGCCTTGTAAGAACAGACTCCTAATAGATTGTAATTGGAATGGGAAGGCTTAGTTTTACAGTTACTCAAATATTTGACTTAACAGTGTTCCAAGATGTATAATTCAGAACTTAATAAAGTCTACAGCTTAAAATTTTCTTACTTCTGTGAATTGTCTTGCTATTTTGTTTTGTTTTAACCAATGCAGCCATGTGTTTTCATTTATTACCACTCAGGGTTGAAACCTAAAATTAGTGCCTTTCAGATCCATGCTACGTTTTGTTCACATATGTGAAAAAAAAATGGATGAATTTATCACAATGTTTGGTTGCTTTTTTTCTCCGTATGGTATCTTTGGTCATTTAAAAGAACACATACTGCTTATTCCAAATATCTGTGACAAAGTCAATATATAGTCCCCTTAAAAATATCTTAGGTTCAAAGCCCAACTTGAGCATGGTATGACTTAAGGTTAATTTACAATCAGGCTTTCTCCTTTCTAAGGAAAAAAGGGGGAGACAGATAAATAAGCAACTTTTCAGGCATTCAAAGAGTTGTTAGTACAGAGGAGCGTCTGAGCTAGTGACATATCCTGTTTGCAACTGTGTAGATAAACTATGGCTAAATGCACAAACTTCTGTATTTGATAATTAAGTTTCAAAAATAAACAGTTTCAAAGGAGTACATTTGTCATAGCTTTGAGAATACTTTTTGGAGAGAATAACCAGGCCCTTCATTATACCACATCTACAGGAAATTTTTTTAAATTGTGGTCATGGTCATAAATTCTTATTTTGTGTGTGCTTGTGTGGTCTTTCATACATCCGTGGCAAAGAGGTTCAGAGATTTCTTGAAAGTTTGTCTTTAGGGTAAGTCCAAAATCTATAAGAAAGTGCATGAGGAAAAAACCAAAGAGGAGTCAATACCGTTTCCATTTCTGTCATTTACCCGGTAAATTCGTTCATGACTTCTATTATTGCAAACAAGAATCACCAAAGATGGTAGGCAGCAGCCTTTCTCCTTGTACCTCTCATCATTGATTCCATTGAATTCCAGTGGTTGAGGTTGGTGTAAAGATGTAACTAGAAGGAAGATGACATGGGTAGCATGTTTAAGTTCAATAGCCGTTGGCACCATACTTAGAATTCACTGAAGCAGAACATTTTGGCATGGCCAAAAGGTACATGTCAAAATGCAAAATTGGTTATCTTCTTGTTATTTTTACAATTTTATCAAATAATGTGCATGGTTGATATCCTGCCTCTTATTCCACCCCTAATTCCACTCTGAGACTGTCATTTTCTACTGTATTAACACAGTATTCATATTTTTTATGGGTAGTTGTGACTTTCACTCATTTTAATCCCAGCAGAGAAAGATACAATAGGTAAATGTTGATGTTGCAAATACTTAGGGGTAGCAGGGTGAAGTCTCAAAAGGGCAATGGGTTTACATGTTTTGTTTAGTCCGTGCAATATTCATTCACATTCTATTTTTTTAGTTGAGTCTGGATTTCAAACTTCTCTTGAAAACTCTGTAGATCTGTAATAATTGCTTGGCAATAACCTTTGGAACAAAATAATGGCTACTCCGTTCGGATAAGGAATCTGCTGTCTAGCTGACCACAACCCCAACCATTTCCACCTGTTGTCTTCACTCATTTGCTTTAACTGTTTTATTCCTGTAAGCATTTGTGTTTGGGGCTCCTGGTCTAGAGTGTGCCGTGATGTCTCAGCAGCAAGTCTATGGAGACAGAGGTTCAGGAGGCCATGAACATGAACTATCTCATGAAAGGAGGCAGAGAGATGCTAAAGACAAACTTCACACTAAACAGGACTTGGCCTGGCGGTCGCCAACTAGCTACTGTAAAATAGAAAGTCATGTGCAAATAAGGGCATAAATAAAATTTTTCTCTTTTGAAAATATGTGAAACTGAGTTTTTGTTTTAATTATAAATATAAAACTCAAAATTTTAAGAGATTTAGAGAAAATGACAATTTTTATAGTGCTTCAATAGAAATTATTAGTCACAAAGCAGGGAAGTAATAATCTCCTATTTAGAAGTTATAATGTTGAAGTGAAAATAGTCCTGGCAAAGCAGAAAAAAAGGACTATTTAAGAAAACTTTATCACAAAGAAAGGAAAATAAAATTTCACTAGAATAGACAATTATGGGTTTAAGAAAAGAGAAATTTAGACCAAGATATACATACAATTTCTATTTAAGCCATTATAAAGCAATTTTACACATTTACCACCATTAGCTAAAGCACCAAATGATGGTTAAAACGCCTAATACAATACCATCATCTCACAATTCTGAAATGTTATATTGAAGTGTTAACACACCTTTTAGGGAGCTGTAAGTAGGAAAATTTAGAATGAGTTCGCTAATGAGGACATTTCAAATGATAGGAAACAATTTACTCCTGGGTTTGAAATATGACCCAATTCCAAGGTCATTTTCGAATTTCCCTGTGACCTGGGAGAATCCAGAGGGATTGGGTGAGTAAATTCCATGACGGTTGCTTTTCTTCCTCCCTCTAACCCAACCTAGGCAATTTCTCAAGTTTTACTTTGTAGTATTTTTACCTTACAGGTAATTTGTGCAACGTGCTTCACCTTCTCAATGCAGGGCCCCACGGGCAGTGGATTGCAAATTGCATATGTTAAATCTGGGACAAAAATAACTGGAGAAAAACTAAAAAGAGGTCTGAAGCCCAAGGTAGGGTCTAGAAGGCAACAATTGTCCAGTTGGCATCTGGGCCCCAGACAACAATGTCAAATGATAGGTCTTGAAGATAAGAGTTAAGCAATAGTTTAGAAGCAAGTAGGCAAGCAAGGGTTGGGCTTTACCAATTTAATGCTAGCCGCTAACATTTATTGAGTATTCACTCATTTTGTGTTAGAAACTGTTCTGCACTCTTTGCATACATGAATTCATTTCAGCCTCAACACCAATAAACTCTGTTATTAGGAAACTGGTGCCCTGTTCATCGAACAAGTAATTGAAAATCTGCCAGTGACAAGACAAGCAGAAGAACCACCCTAGGACTCTGGAGAACTGCAGTAGCTCTTGATTCGTGTTATTGATTCCTGGACCATTCCTAGGAGACTGAAAGTCACAGTAAAACCTGCATATGGGAGAACCAGCAACTTTTGACGTAGTCTGATATTTATTTCCTTTATACATCATTTTGTATTTACATAGCATGTTACTGATAGCATCTCTCCAATCTTTCCATTAGAGAAGTGAGGAGAGTGAAAAATACTTGTTCAAGGTTATAAAAAAGGTAGAGAAGTAACAGGAGATACTTAACACATTTCAACTAATCCTAGGCCCTACATGCACGGAATTTAGGATGTGCTTGCTGCATTAGTTAGTACTTCAAAAATAACTTTCTACAAAGTGATTGTGACTTGGCTCTGTGCCTTGGCGTTATACCTGGGATGTCCTGTGGGACTGTATGTGCCTCCCAGTTTTATGGAGGTTGGTGTACAATAGAATTTAACCATGTGGCAGCAGGTAGATGAGGAAGCAGCAAGGTGAGATGAGGTGGGCCAGGTGAGAAGAGCAGATACACAACGAGTACCACAAGTGGAAAGATGGCAGTGGGAAGGGAAGACATCTATTATCACAGGTCAGGGCAAGGGAAGAATCAGCAAAGACATGGAAAGAAAACAATAAAGTAAGTGATAATAGAAAGAAGAAAAAAATTAAATAAACCCTAAGAATACAATCACAGTGTTTCCCTCAAGTACTTAGTACATAAGGATCTTACATGTGTTATGTTTTCATTTCCCCTCAAATTCAAAAGGTGATTATTATCACACCCATTTTCCGGGCATGAAAACTGAGGTCTCGAGCAGTTAAGTCAGTTCCATTATGATAGCTATCAGATGGCGAGATTGGTGAGCCCGTCCCTGCTGTGAGGACACGCTGGGCTAGTCATTCACTTACTACCATCAGCGAACCTGGACCCCTCATCAGCAAGACGCTCTCTTCTGTCTTGGTAGAACTAGTCTGGCCCTCTAAGAAATTTCAGCAACTCTGATTTGTGTATCTGTAGATGCAAGAATTTCCCAAATGACTTCATTGTTGGCTTCCTCAACATTGTTTTGCCCAAAGGGAATGTTTAAGATCCCGCACAGTCATGGAAATCCTATTCCTTGCTAGTCTACATAACACTTTTTTTTCTAGAAAATACCTTACTGTGTGACAGAAATAAGTGTCATTCCTTAAAAATAACAAGGGACTCCAGAAAAGGGTGAAACTGTGGTTTCCACAACAAAACACTCCTGCCCACCGCCATCTGCACACTCTCGCTCCCCAGCAAAGAAGCATGTGTTTTCTGATGGCAGCACGGAGGCACTATGAGAACAGGTGCCCACCTTAGTAACATCAATAGAAACAGAACAATAGCACTGTAACTGCACATTTTTCTGGCATCTAAAATTTGTATTTTAATTCCAAATGGAAATTGTATCCAAACACCATTTATTGATTCCATTTCAGGGACAAGGAAAGAAAATGAGGGAATAGTGTGGAGTGTTTTACATAGTAAGTCCACACATATTATCTCATTTTATAGTCATATTTTTTCATTCCCATTGAACAGATCAGAAAACTGAGACTCAGAGAAGAGCACACACGATATAGGAATTTCACCTCAATTAAAAAAATTTTTTTATTGTACTTGAGGCTTATTTAAGGGTTTGGCTATTCTCTCCAAAATGTTTTCTCAAAGTTCAAGACAGAGACAGTAAATGGAAGATGGGAACTCCATAAACAGTTCTTTCAGGAAGGAAAACGGGTGAATGAAATAGAAGATCCAGAGAGGAGACAGTGACTACATTGATAGTAAAGTTTCGTAATTGAGAATGATGTTTAAGTTCAATTCCAAGATTTAATCAGATATTTCTGTCTCGATTTCTTTTCTCCCCAGGAAATCAGTGAGGAAACAAAGTCCAGACGTTGGGGCTGGCCTCCACGTGTACACACACAGAAACCTCTGCGTTGTCATCCCCTAATCCAGCCCCTTGAGACTCAAAAGTATGGTCCAATAAACAGCAACGTGAGCTTGGCCTGGGAGCTTGCTAGCCAGTGCAGTCTCAGACCCCACTCCAGACATACTGAATGCGACAAGATCACCATGTATGCATATTAAACTAAAAGGCACTGATCTAGACTTTTCCTCCTCTCATTCTTTAAAGCAGACAGGCACTCCTTAAAGGAGACCAGTTCTGCATCCTTTTTCCTCCAGTCCTGGATGTTAGCAGTGAAAGTGGGAGCTGGCTAAATAACGAATTCTTTTCCAATAATCGCATGCTGAAGCTCAATTTAAAATCCCATGCCCCTATGTGTCCCTTAAAGAATACAACTCTTGCCATCTCAGCAGGCCACTGGGGGAATATTTTCAGTCATCTTTCCATCCATGATGTAAAACCATGTTGGCACCACCTATTTAGGCTGTGAATATCATGGTCTCCATGCTCTCCTTGCAGCACAATGTGAAAAACACCATTCAGGAGTCATGAACTTGAACAGCTCAGCCACTGTGTACACAGCTCTAAGGCCTGGGCTGTGCCATCAACCTACATAGAACTCAGTTTCCATCTTTCAAAGACGGGCCTTAAATGAGAACAGATTTGCGAAGTGCCTCCCACAGAACTTTACACCTCTCTCTCTCTCACATACACACACTCACATACACACTCATACGTATGCGTATGTATATGAGGGCTGTCCGGAAAGTACCCAGCCGTGTAATAGAAAAAATAGATGCATTTATGGCTGGATTTTTTCCAGACAGCCCTCGTATATACCACCTTTGCAGTTGTGCTCACTAAATTGGGGGCAGTTTTCTCCTTTAGAGAGTCAAAATGCACTTCCATATTAAAGGGCCTGAAAAGTCTCACAGTAAAGTCATAAATTTAAAAGTTGAAGCAAACCTTTCTTAAACTAATTTGCCCAGAAACAATCCTCACTTTCTGTCTTTTTTTTTTTTCTACTTATTCCTCAATTGCCATTCTGTGTTCACAGACCACACTGAGAAATGTTGGGCTAGTCCCCCTTAAAGGATTCTTCCAACCCTGATAAACTCTTCATTTTACCTTCTCAGCACAGAAGGATCCTGCTGTGTTTTAAACTTGTTGTCTAGTTGTTTTCAGAGGACTTGTAATATTTATAACATTATTTGAATGAAAGTTTGCATTACACTGAAGTAGATTCCATACAAGAATACCTTTGCTCCTTGTTTCTACTTTAGATGCACATGAACCTGAAGCAATTAATGGACTTGGTAGAAACAATTTTTATTCTTCTTTGTGACCCAGAATGTCATTGGCAAAGTAAACTTGCATTTGAAAACTGCTTTCAACTAATTTGCAAGTCCAGATTAAAGGGGGGGGGGGGTGCTGTACTTCATACAATTATAGATATGATTTTGAAATGAATGCACAGCAAAATGTACCTTGGTCTTGTCACAAATATCCTCTGTCAATGCACATTCAGTCTCTGTGAAATTACGAATTTTTCAAAATACTTAGGAAAAAGTCCTCTCCTCTTTGACTATCCTCTCTCACTCAATTTGTTTTATAAATAAATATGTTTTGTTTGGGGGGTTTTTTGCTCCTAAGATATCTATCTATATTCACTGAACTACATTGTTTTCATCATTGCTTTTGGGCCTTTCTCTTACTTATGCCATTCATGACAATAACTGACATAGTAACAGATGGTAAAACACACTTACCCAAGTTTTACACATCACTTAGTGTACAGACCTATCCTTTTGTGGAACAATTTATTGTTGAGTTTTCTCTCTGTGCTTCATCCTCCTCCTCTTTTTTTGGAGGCAGGCATACACAAAAAACTTTTGGATAACTCTGGAGCAATCCACAATTCATCAAAGCTTAGTTTTTCACTACTACAGGAAAGCTGGATAATAAAAAGTTTGTGTAACGTTATAGGTACCAACAACATCTGAATTAGGCAGGACCAAATAGTGAGAAGGCTAATCAGGTGAGTCACTTCCAAGTATAAGCAAGTTTCCTAAGAGGCTCAAAGTCAGATGCTCCTCGATCCCAGGGAAGAAAACGGAAGCTTGCAGGGAAAGAAGGATGATACAGGAGGGTTTTCTTTCACCTGTATTTCTACGAAAGAAAATGAATGATACGAGGGTAAATGTTCCCATGTCCTCAGCATTTTCAGGCGCCTAGTTTCTAGATATCTGGACACCTCTTACAAAATCCAGCTGTTCCTCCCTCCAATCTAGTGTTCCACAAGGCCTGGCTGTGTGTTTAGGACGTCCGTGGAAGGGGCAGTACTGGAAGAAATCCTGTTATGTGATTGCCTGTTGAGCACTTGCTTTGCACTGTGTGTGGCCTGATCAACCTTTCATCAAAAGAACCCTTGTCACAAATCTCAGTGATTTCAATCACGAGGTTATTTTTCTTATTTAAAATACAACTGTAAACACAGTTCTTTTAACCTTTTGGCACTGCCATGAGGGCTGATGTGAGATAGAGATGGACATTATTTGTATTAAAAAAAATTGAAAAAATTTTAATTCTAAGCCTTTTATTACAAGAGACTGATAGAGAAAAACAGAAACATAGACCAATGGAACAGAATTGCAAACCCAGAAATAAATCCACAAATTTATGGACAAATAGTTTCTGATAAAGGAGCAAAAAATATACAATGGGAAAAAGACACCCTCTTTAGTAGGTGGTGCTGGGAAAACTGGAAAAACATATGCAAAAACTTATTATACATCAAGTTGACAATGCACTGTAGAATTGTATGCCTGAACCTATGTAATCCTTGCTAACAGATGTCACCCCAATAAAAAAAAAAAGAATGAACCTGAGCTGTGAATTCTCTCCATATACAAAAATCATCTCAAAATGGATTAAAGACCTTCATACAAGACCTGCAACAATAAACTGTATAGAAGAAGACATTGGTACTAAACTTATAGACCTAGGACTCAAGGAAGACTTCATGAACCTGACCTCAAAGGCAAGGGAAGTAAAAGCAAAAATAAATGAATGGGACTGTAGCAAACTAAAAAGCTTCTGCACAGCAAAAGAAACCATCAACAAGGCAAAGAGACAGCCAACTGAATGGGACAAAATATTCACAAATAATGCATCGGATAAGGGTCTAATATCTAAAATATATAAAGACCTAATAAGATTTAACAACAAAAAAACAAACAACCCAATTGAAAAGTGGGCAGAAGAACTAAACAGACACTTCTCCCACAAAGAAATACAGATGACCAGCAGACATATGAAAAAATGCTCATCCTCACTAGCTATCAGGGAAATGCAAATCAAAACCACAATGAGGTATCACCTCATACCTGTTAGAATGGCTGTTACCAACAAGACAAGGAATAACAAGTGCTGGAGAGGATGTGGAGAAAAAGGAACTCTGGTACACTGCTGGTGGGAGTGCAAACTGGTACAGCCACTGTGGAAGGCAGTGTGGAGGTTCCTCAGAAAATTGGGAATGGAGTTACCACATGACCCAGCAATTCCCCTTCTGGGGATCTACCCAAAAAACTTGAAAACCTTAGTCCACAAAGACTCATGTACCCCAATGTTCATCACAGCGCTGTTCACAGTGGCCAAGACATGGAAACAACCAAAGTGCCCTGCAACAGATGACTGGATAAAGGAGCTGTGGTACATATACACAATGGAATATTACTCAGCTATAAGAAAAGATGAAATATTGCCATTTGCAACAACATGGATAGACCTGGAGATCATAATGCTAAGCAAAATGCTAAGCCAGACAGGAAACAAAAAACTGTATGACATCACTCATATATGGAATATAAAACTGAAAGCAATAAAGAAAAAAGAAATGAACAAACAAACAAATAACCCATGGACACAATCAATAGTTTAATGTTTATTTGGGGATGAGTGGGGAGAGGAGGGGAGAAGGGGGAGGGGTGGGAGAGGAGTGAGGGGAAGCCAAATATAAGGTGATGGAAAGAGAAGTCACATTAGGTGGTAAACTTACTATACAACAAGTTGACAATGCACTGTTGAATTGTACGCCTGAAATCTATGTAATCCTTGCTAACAGATGTCACCCCAGTAAGTCTAACAATAAAAATAAATGAAAACAAAACAAAGAAAAAACAAGAGACTGTTAGAATTCATGGTCATTTTATTCCAATAATTCATATAATCAGCACTTCCCTATGATCCAACATGCTTGCCTGTCCTTTGTAATAGTCTAGGTTAGCCTAACAGGACATATTTATTTAAAAAAAAGTCTGATTACAACCTATAAATATGTTTTGCTAAGAACTGATTTAATTAATTTACTCCCCCACAACTTTTTCCTTAGATCATACAGATCTATAAATTACAAGATATATCAGCTTACCTCACTAAGGTTACCACTGAGTCAAGTAAGACAAGAGAATAGCTCCAGGTGCTAGAATCATTAACTAAGGATATTAAAGCCATAAATAAGATCTTCCAGTATGTGTTGCACCAATGAAGAGCATTTCTTATTGCCACCAATTAACACTAAGAGAATTAAACATCATTTACAAACAAGATTAAAGACATTTTCCCTTCCACACCAATTAAGAAAATCAGAAGGAAAATGTTTTGATTCATGTTCATCATATATATGTAAATATATCACATAATGGCTCATATTTAGCAAATATGGAATACCAAAACACAAATGAAAATACTTTGGCATCTGTCTGGCCCTAAGCTGGCTGGTAAAAAGTGTGATTTCAAAGTGTTTTAGTCCTGCTGTCAAACATTTACTAATATAAATAAATTAATGACAGATTATTTTTATCAGAATCACAGGGAACTTTTAAAACCCAGTGAAGGAGAGGCTTGTTCTAGTCACTCACATATAGCAGAGGATGAAAGGAAAATTATTGTTGAATAGTTAGAACAATTGAAGACGTAAACCCTGGAGGTTCTTGGCAAAATGAGATTGTGTCTTCATACTTTGAGAGAACCCCCTCCTCACTGTAGACACAGTAAGAACTGACATCATTTTGAAAGTTGGAATTAACAAAAGAAAGAGGAGTCACCTTCATGGATCAGTAACAGAACAAAGAGACCAAGTTACACAGTTGTGAGTAGGGAGGTAGGAGCCTTGAACATGCTGGCATCCAGTTCCAGAATCCGTGGGTAATAGAGATCAAAAGTTGCCCACGTGTTACGATGACCTAGCACCAGGCTCACTGTGCTAAACTGCAGGCTGAGTCAGTACTAAAACAATCTGTACATTCGCCCAGGACCGCAGTATGTGTGAAGCTGTATACCTACAGAATGAGTACAGGAAAAAGAAATTCAGTCATTGGGTCTTCAGAATCCACAGAAACAATGTAGCATGGGAGCCCCAAGCTATGAGGTCAAGATTCGTGCTGACTCGAGAGTGAATGAAGCCAGGTGGAGGCAATGCTAAAAGACTAGACAGGAATGATTAGGCAGAGAGAGAGAGAAATGTCTTCCACTCAAGATGAGCATACAAATGAACATTCCAAAGCAAACAATGCAATTAACATTGAGAAAGACAATTTGGAGCTGGGTTGGTATATCCATCTTCCCCTACAAAAAAAACCTGTCAGTTCCCACTTCTTTAATCCTAGCGTGGTCGCTTACCCTCTTAAGGGCTATCTTAATAATTTAAGGGTGTGTGTGTGTGTGTGTGTGTATGTGGGTGTCTCTGTGTGTGTGTGAGCAAATATAAAATTGTGATAACCAAAGGACATGCTGCACTAAATCGAGATGATATTAAAATACACATTGCTAACTTTGGAGTCACTGAAGTATGATTCAATATATAGATTTCCCAAAATTTCATGATAATTTGCCTTAGTATATAAGAACACAATAAATACTCATCAAATGCATTGAGAAAGGATATTCCATCTGTTAGCATGTATAATTCAGTTCTTAGTGAGTGACAAGAAAACTATGCATTAAGGGAGTGATGATTTAAGCTCAGGTGTAGCCTATGTAGCTCGCCAGCTGAGTGAACTCGGGCAAGTCGTGTTGTCATCCTTGAATCTTATTTTTTCATCTGTAAAATTATCTGACCACCTCAAAGATGAGACTGCAACAAGATCATTCAAAAAATGCTTCTCCTCTGCCTTACAACAAATAGGATCTAAAAAATGGTATAAATTTCTATCAATGCCTGAAAATAAGACAGAATAGCATTGCTGTAACAGATTGTGAAGAATTTCTTAGACAAGCAACTGATAGGTTCATAGTAATGGATAAGCAGCAGCGGAGAAATCACACACTCAGACACACTCAAGAGAGAAGAATGCTTCCAGAAATTCCAAGGAAAACCCAAGCTCAGGAAAATCCATGTGGAGAGCAGGACAAAAGCATTGGGCAATTATCAGAGAAAGTAATTAAAGAACAGCATTTAAAATAGTTGGATGGAGTCTTCTCTCCTTTGCCTACTATGCAACAATGTTTTCTCCCCACTTACTGCCTTAAAAACAAAAAACAAAACAAAACAAAAAAACAAACCAGGAGACAGCACAGAAGGGAGGGAGCCTAGCAGGGTCTTCTGGCTAGCTGGTCGGAGAAACACAGCATAGCCTGAGGCCATTGTTGACCTTGATAGTTACAGCAGGAAATAAAAACAGGAGGACAGTCCCTGACACCAGTATTCTCTGACACTGCTCTCTGATGTGAGGGTCTTGATATTAGAGCCCCACTGAGCAGGCCCTAGAAGGTGGCCCAGGCAACTTTCTAGAAGGAAGAAAGAGCCCATATTCAGAAGAGAACCTGCCCCCTATCTTGTGTAACAACTTTGGCCCCAGTGGCCAAGAAAAGGTATTAAGTGACCTGCAGTCACTAACAGTGATCAAGAGGGCTCAAATACGAATATAAAATTACAATGCCAAATAACTATACATGAAAAAACACCCATGACATGAAAGACAGACACAAAACTCCACGAAGAGAAAATCTATTTCTTCTGGGGGAAAATTAATAGATGAAATGAAGAGACACCTAAGAGGTATCACATGTATAAAAGAAACAAAAAACGTGCATTTGTTTTATAGGCTAAATAACAAATTATCACAAATTTAGGAGCTTAAACCAACATATATTTATTATTTCACATTTTAAATGTATCAGAAGTCAAGGTGTGGCTGAGCTAAACCCTCTGCTCAGGATTGCATGGGCTTAACTTAGTCTTATCTGAAGCTCTCCTGGTTGCTGGCAGAATTAATTTTTTTACAGACGTAGAATTTGTGGTGACTTTTTTGTCAAGAACAGCTAGACCAGGGGTGTCTAATCTTTTGGCTTCCCTGGACCACATTGGAAGAAGAATTGTCTTGGGCCACACATATAATACACTAACAATAGCCGATGAGATAAAAATATAAATAAAAAGGTCGCAAAAAAATTCATAATGTTTTAAGAAAATTTACGAATTTGTTTTGCATCTCATTCAAAGCAGGATTCAGGTTGGACAAATCTGAGCTAGAGTGTGACTTCTTGACCTTCTTTTAAAGGATTCACCTGACTAGATCAGGCCCACTAGGAAAATCTTTTGATTAACTTAAAATCAGTTAAAGTTCTTAATTACTTCTGCAAAATTCCTTCCCCTTAGCTATATTGTGTACCATAATCACACACATCATATCCCATCACCGTTGTCACATTCTATGGGTTAGAAGGAAATTACAGGTCCCACTCATACCCAAGGGGAAAGGATTATACAAGAGTGGGTCCATTAGGGGTTATTAAATTTTGCCTACCACTTAAAAGAAAATGACAATTTTTAAATGTAATCATCAAAATAAAAAGTAAAAACTTGAAATGTGAATGATCTCAGAGAATAGACGTAGCTGAACAATAGAAATCACCATATGAATTACTATCATTCATGTACATCAAAATGCACAGACCATAATGAATCTAAGGAACACATACCCCATCAAAGTGCTTTAGTGCCTTCTTTTAACCTCAAGCATTTCCTCAGCAAACACTTTTCTGTTTTCTCTCACCCTAGGCTAGTTTTGCCAGTTATAAAATAAAAAATTTGAAAGTGGATGACTTTACCTTGTGCCCAACCTTATGGTAAAGGCTTCAGTCTTTCAACATTAAGAATAGCATTCTGGGTAGGTATTTTGTAGATATATTTTATCAGGGATTTCTAGTTTGTTGAGATTTTCTTTTAATCATAAGTGGGAAAATTACTGCATCTATTGAGATAATACTACATTTTATGTCCTTTTGTCTTGTTTAAAAAAAAAAAGCAAATTGTGCTAATTGATTTTCAAATGTAACCAACCTTTCATTTCTTAGATAAATCCCATGTGGTATTACTACCTAGTCTCATTATAAAGTGCTACATTTCATTTGTTTTCTAGGGGATATTAGACAACAATTTTCTTTCATTGTAACATCTTTGGCTTTGATAATAGCATTTTGTTGCCTTAATATAATTAAATAAGAAAATTTTCTTCCTCTATCTCTGAAAAAAAATAAAAACATATGGATGATGATTGGTATTTTGCCTTATTAAATATTTCAGTTTATTTGTGGAAAAGTCTTAAATTATGATAGATTCAGGGTTAGACTGATTTTCTACTTCTTCTTGTGTCAGTATTGTTCATTTGTGTCTTTCAAAACATATGCCTATTTCATCTACATAGACAAATCAAATTGCATAACATTGTTCATAATATTCCCTTGTTACCTTTTACTATCATAAACATCTGTGGTCATACCTCCTCTTCTACCTCTAATAATGATCAATCTAGCAAAATGATTATCAATTTCATTGAGGAATTCAAAAATTGAACTATTGGTTTTGTTGATTTTTCGGTACTGTTTGCCTCTTTTCTGTTTTATTGATCTCTAGTCTTACCTTTATTCTTGTATTTATTCTATACTTACTTTGGCTTCATTTGCTTTGAGTGGGGATTAATTGGTAAGGAGCAAGGTGATGGAAAAGTTCTGAATCTTGGCGGAGTATGGATATATGAGAATATGCACTTGCCAAATCTCATCAAATTATACACTTAAGATTTTTTACGCTACTATATGCAAATTATACCTCCAAAGACTGTAAACAAAAATGAACTCTTAACTTGAGAGTTTGTGTTTTGCAGTAATAGCATCAACAATTCTGACACTACTTTCCATGTAGTCTAGACTCAAGCAAGTGGGTGTTTTATTAAGGTGATGGGAGCCAAGTGTCTTATTTTTGAAAAAGAGAGTAACAAATATTTAAAAATGGCAAAATCCTGTGATATTTGTTTTGGAACTTCAGACACAATGTCTTTAATTTACTCTCAAATGTTTCCAAAAAGTAATGTAGTGTGTGCATATGTGAGTGTGTGTGTGTGTGTGTGTATGTGTGTGTGTATAAAAAGAGAGAGACGAGACAAAGAGAGAATAATGAGGCAAAATAAGCAAAATATGTAAATAAATGCTAAGGAATATACGAGAGTCCCTTGTCCTTTTTTTTTTTTTTTTTGCATTTCTTTTCTGAAATTATGATACCATGTAAAATTTTTAAATTCCAAAAACATAAACTCTTCTATGCAGATAAATATTGA
The DNA here is from genome assembly GCA_004026885.1 of Lyroderma lyra. NCBI lineage: Eukaryota > Metazoa > Chordata > Mammalia > Chiroptera > Megadermatidae > Lyroderma > Lyroderma lyra. The sequence goes on from PVJL010004966.1 coordinate 86,310, forward strand.
TCAATTTTATCATTTCACAACTGAGAGGTACTCTCTTAGCTAGCAAAAGGATGATGAGAATAGCTCTGATCTGTGCCCTAGGTAGGCCTAGCAGATAACCATGACGGGAAGTTATAGAACAGAAACACAGGGCAGTCTCTGAAAGAACATCACTGAGATATGTTGGATCTCAAGAGACCCAAAATAGAAAAACCTCTTTCTTTTTAAGAACACTTGATGTAGGAAAAAAACAAAAAACAAAACAACAAAAACAAACAAACAAAAAATACCAAAGGTTGGCACAATGATGCCAAGGCCACCTAATAACTTCTTTAACCTTCCTAGTAATTTTCCATGCTCCAGACAAAAACTTGCTTGTAATATCCAGTCCTGAAAACAAACTGTCCTTTTCCTAAGAACTATGTGAGTTGCTACTTTCCGCGTTTTCCCTTTGCTAATTTAGGAACAAAGAAAGCTGGTATTAGGTTGTCTTTGGCTTTTATCATATGAAAACCCATGCCGAGGCCTTTCTTAAAAATTGAAATGAAAGAAATATTGTATATTGTTTTTTTATCCTCTCTCCCACTTTTATTTTTTTCGTGTGTGCATATAAAGGTAAACATTTCAAAATGCCACAATATAATTTAATTCCTTTCAACGTCTGGCAACGTCTTAATAACAACACATCATTAAAGGATCCATTTAAGGCTGCTACCCTCATTTAACTCTGTATCCAAGTGCTTATCTATGTACTTCATTCTAAATTCTACCATGCTAAAATATACCACTGCTTTGGTTCTGGTGGATAGAAATGGGCTAATGTAGCATCGGAGAATGGGATTGATTGTCTTTCCACCTCCTGTCTGACATTCAAGACTCTACAGAAACCTTTCCTTGAAAAACTGCCACTTCTCCAGGCTTGAGCACAGCCTTCAGGCCAGTCTCTTTTATTCCTTCTTTTAATTAAATAGATTTCTATTGGGGGAATAGATTTCTTGTTTCTACAAAACATGTAGAAAGTATGCATATTACTTCAGAGATTAGCCTATTTCATTTCTAATAGGCCATGTTTTTGGTACTACTAGATGTTAGCATATTCTTAATTCAAATCATCAGGTTCAATTACATCACCAGGAATGGCTGTTGTATTCTTCCTGTATTTGCGCTATTAATAAAATATGTTTTTAATTTTCGAAATTGCTTGGCTTTAGAAAGGGCCATTACACTGGGGAGTTGGAAATACAGGAAGGCAAGCAGCATACTTGGACCACTGAGGTTTTCTAAGACACACACCAAAATAAATTTTATAGCCATTTCCCCTTTGATACTTTACCTTATGTTGTCTGATAGAACGCTGACTTAAATTCACTCATTAGCAATGATGATGGCATTTTCATTAGAGCACGTATATCTGGTTAATGAAACCAACACCATTTTAAATCACTGTAAGACAAAGAGAATGCATGCATGCATGCGTGTGTGTGTGTGTGTGTGTGTGTGCACATGTTACAAAGACAGTCAGATTCTTTTCTACAATCCAAAGCCTTTCTATTCCTTTCTTGAAATGAAGGAAATACACCCTGTGGGAAGCATTTGCCCAAACCTGTGCACAAATGTTTTGGCTGTGAAGTAGTGAGGACATATGAAACTCATTTTTCTTACATAAAACATGGCTGAGTTAAGTCACACCTAGGTAAAGGTTTCTATAATCTTCAACAGCCAGAGTAGTTGAGAGTAGAAGTATGGCCCTACTATTCTACTTCTTAAATGCCAGTGATCTTATGGGCCAATGGGAATGAGAAAGTAAAATTTTCAGTATTAAAAGAGATATGTTCTAGAAGACTACTATTATTTAAATTGCTTTTTTAAAGTACATAGTGTGGTTATTAGAGTATCATTTCATTTTGCTATTTCTTAGTGAATGTAAAGGTTGTATTTCACATGAAGGAAAGCAGAGAGCAATTTCACTGAAGGTATAGGTGAGAAGCAGGATATGAAAAAAAAAAAAAACCTACGTGGAAAAAAACCTCTAAAACAGTGATGGCAAATAGTTTTCATACGGAATGCTAATTTTAATCAGTTGCTATTGACAATATGAAGCACAGATTGAGAAGGAATCTGAAGAGGCATCCAGCCTTCATGTGGATGAGAGCTGTTCTTGATCAATGACGTCTGCTGTGGGCACCAGACCTGGAAGTGACAACTTCTTGTGCATGTTTACTAAGCCTATGAGTAGTCAAGCTTTGTCAGTTCTTCTCAAATATCCTCAATATTTTAAGGACACAATGAAAAATGTGTCTGACAAAGAAACAGTTCCAGACAAAGAAGTATGAATTTATGAAAAAATAAAAAGAAACATGGCCTAAAGTGTTGTGTTCACTACAGAAACATGGCAGATCTGGTCCCGGACCTTTTAATCACCAACTGAAAGGGGAAAGTCTACATACTAAATTCACAGTCCCTAAGATGAGTCAAGAACAGTTTTTCAGGCCACTTACACATATTCTTAATATGAAGACTGGTCAAGGATTTTACTCTAGAGTCAAAAAAGAAAAGAGAGAGAGAGAGAGAGAGAGAGAGAGAGAGAGAGAGAGAAAATGCTGTGTAGTCAAAGACACTCTTAACAAAAATGTCGCAATGAACTTAACAGGCCTGTTTTGATAATGGCTCTTGATATAAGCTGATAGCATAACACAAAAGAGAATTCAAGAAAAGCAATTTTAAGGTGGTCAAAAGGTACAAATTTTCAGTTATAAGATAAATAAACATTAGGTATATAATGTACAACATGATAACTATAGTTAACGTTGTTGTATGATGTCTATGAAAACTGTTATGAATATAGCTTCTAAGAGTCTCATTACAAGGAAAAAAATGTTTTGTTTTGTTTTTCAACTATCTGAGATGATGAACATCACCTAAATTATTATGGTAATAATTTCATAATACATGTAAGTCAAATCATTATGATGTGTACCTTAAATTACCCACTGCTGTATGTCAACTATATCTCTGTAACATGGGAAGAAGAAAGAATAGCAATTTTGCAAGAGACCAACCAAATGTGCTCTTTATTGATTTCTTAACTTATATTTTTTCTTTCTAAGTCAAGAAATCTTTGAATATTGATTTTCCCCCAGCCTTTTGATGAGTACTGAGTGGTTACAAGCTTAAGGCTGTGTTCACTAGTAAATATCTAGAATGCGTCTACTTTACATTGCCAGTTATGAATAACTCCACATAGGTTGGAAGATGATCTGACTGAAGTAAGGGTCCTTGTAACTAAATGAGTATATAAATGTACTTTGCTCACAGAGGGAATGTTCAAATTAAATGTCATAATATACATGAAGTGCTTAGCACAGCCCCTGGGACATGACAGTAGTCTAGACAAAAAGAGGAGAGAAATGCACACACACACACACACACACACACACACACACACAGAGGGTGTGTATATAAATGTTAAGGAAGGAAAAACTGTACTAAAATTGTAATACTCAATATATTATATACCAATAACAGAAGATAAATACAAGTATCATTTAATTTCTACAATTACAAAAGATTCTCAAAGTGGTTACCATCAGCACCTAGACCAGCGGTTCTCAACCTGCAGGTCATGACCTCTTTGGGGGTCGAACGACCGTTTCACAGGGGTCACCTAAGACCATCAGAAAACTCATATCAGATATTTACATTACAATTCATAACAGTAGCAAAATTACAGTTATGAAGTAGCAATGAAAATAATTTTAAGGGGGTCACCACAACATGAGGAACTGTATTAAAGGGTCGCAGCATTAGGAAGGTTGAGGACCACTGACCTACACACTTCTAATTATGGTGAACTACTGCTTGAGCAACATTGACCAAAGTGTCCACTTGCGCATGCTGTTTCAATTTCTTCCCAAAAAATCACTCCTTGACCTTTTGGCTAAGATAAGTGTAGTATCGATTTCTTCCCTTAGTACCTCCAGTGTAGCTGGTTATCTACAGCACACCACATTCTTTAAGATCCCCCATATGTAGAAGTCAAGGTATGTTAAGTCAGGAAAACGTGGGGGAAACTCAAACAACGTTCTCGAATTTCAAATACCACTTCAAATTGGTCCTGTGCTCCTTGAACACCAACCATGTTTCTGCCATTTTCTTTGTCCTGCCTGTCACATGGTGATGCTAGCATTCATTTGATTAACGTCATCTTTTGAGTGAACGTCATACTACATGTTGCTACCATAATTTGATTAAATTTTGAAAAGTAATACATAGATAACATCTCTTTAAATGTGTGTACATTTTTTGGCAGCCCCGTATAGGTTGTCCAGAAAAAATTCCAGCCATAAATGTCTATTTTTTTATATTACATGGCTGGATACTTTTTGAACAGCCCATATATGTATGTATGTATGTATGTGTATGTATATATATTATTCACAGAGAGAAAGAGAGAGAGAGAGAGAGGAGAAAAAAGTACATCAGTTACTACGAGACTATTTTTTTCCCTATTCTTGTACTCTGACAGTGAGACAATAATATTTTAATAAAAATGGTCATGTCTCAGATGTCTAAAGCAAGGATTGAGAAAACATTTTCCTTAAAGCATCAGAGAGTAAATATTTGGGTTCTTTCAGGCCATATGGTCTCTTTCCTAACTACTCAACTCTGCCTTTGGGGACAGAAAGTAGCTATAGACAATTCATAAACAAATGTGTGTGACTGCACTTGAATAAAACTTTATTTACCAAAAGAAGCAGTAGGCCCATTTTTTTCCACAGGCCATAGTTTTCCAAATTCTGATCTAAATAAATTTTTGTGCTATTTAGTTATAAATTAATAACCAATTAAAAGTAATTTTTCAAAGTGAAACTTTCAAATTCTGAAAACAATTTAATTTTGCTTTCCTTATAATTGTTTTCTATTGCTGTCTTTCAAAGCTTTTGTAAAGATCAGGTAAATTTGGCCCTAATTACAATGTTATTGGAAATGAACAAGGAAGCAGAGAACAATAGATAAATTTAAAAGCATTTACTATGGAGAAGCATGCATCCCTTTTCCTGTTTTCCAGGTTATTAGGAATTAATACATCAACATGATGGACAGTTGGATTTTTAAACCAGGCATCTCAGAGTGCAATCAGGGTTCATCTTATCCCTGGAAAAATTCAATACTTGTTTACAGGTCACGGAACTCTCTGGACCCTCTGCTGCCTTCTGGATTTTATGAAGTCCAGGCCTTAATATCTGTCCTCTGCAGAACAAGATTGCCATGGCTGACAGCAAGTTTATAAATGGCTTTGTAATGATGACTTAGGGGATGAGACTTGGAGAATAATAAAGGAAAAAAAATTGCACAAAAATTTTTTTTGTATTATCATGACTGGTTTAGAACTATTACCATACTAATTTAGTGTAAAGTTTCTTTACACAAGGAGATTATTTTTCTAATACTCTTTTTTTTTTTGCCATGATAAGATGACTTCCCACTAAAGATAGTAAGTAGTCACTCATTGAAGTTCAGTAAATTCCAATACCATTTAACTTAGCATGTTAAGCAAGCCAGGCTTACATTAATTAGAAAAATGGGAGATGGGTCATTAAAAAGGAAGGAAGATCAAGAAGGAAGGGGAAGAGGAGGAATATGGCCAGGGTTTTTTCAGTGATCTTGTAAGACACATCAAAATAGAGCCATTTTGCTTGGTTTCATTGGCTTCAACCTGGTCAGCCCGTCATACCAAAAACACTTGATTCCTAACAGCTTGCTGGCTGACTACTCAAAGATCTTTATTTGTTGTTATTTCCTTCTGCCACAACAGTGTGGAGTACTTACGGGATAGAACAATTTCAGAGAATTGTATTAAAGAAGAATTAAATTAAAGGAGAAGAATTCTGTCTGATTCCTTACTTAGCCTGCTCTCACTGAGCTGCAAAATTCACAAAAGGAAAGGCTTTGCCCTTACCCTCTGTAAAGTACATTGCTGACAGCTCCTCAGAGTTCAGGCACAAATTTTATGGAGAGCTATCTGCTCAGAATAGTGCCAGGTTTTTATCACTGAAACGTGGGTTCCCTGATGCAAGTGATAAGAAGGGAGAATGGGACCAGCTCCTTTGCACTGTTTCATAACAACCTGGTGAAGGCCACCTGCTTTTACCTTTCTTTAAGATTCTTCCCCCTCACCTGTCCTTGAGAAACACTAGGATGTTTCTTTCTGCTTGTGACAACTTGAAATGCTTAACCTCTCTGGAAAGTATTAGTTTTAAATAATATTATACAATACCAGTGGTAAAGAAAACAGCTAAACAATTAAACATTCACCACAGGAGTAATTTCCGGCAAGGCTCTTCATCCATTGTACCTGAATGCACGTATCCTGCCTCCCAAAACCCAGGGGCATTTAGCAGACTCTATAGTGAAGTCTAAGAGGAGTCTCACTAGTTTCCAGCTCCAAAATGTCAGCATAATCCAATCGCACGGAAAACCTGGTGTGACCCCTTGGAAATTTTACCATTTCACGCTCAGTAAATATTTTGGCATTTAAATGCTTTGGTAATTTTGTGCATAGATTGCTTTACCTACAATAATTAAGTTTGCTGGGCATTGTTAATACATAACTAAGAAATGTAAATGTCCAAACAAATTGGAGGCGTGCCTCTTCATGTCCAGCTTAAAACAGAAATGGGACTTGAGTCACTGGACATTTACAGGAAGCTGTCTCCCCACAAGGTGGCTGAGAGGGATGTGCTACTATTGTTCGTAATTTTCAGTAACACGGGTGGCAACTAAATAGGCCTAAGATTTGAAAGAAATTTTACTGTACCCAATGGAAATTAGGCCCCAAGACAATAAGAATCCTGACAATTCTATTGACCCTACAGTTGTTTGCACCCATTATCCTTTGTTGCTTAATGTAAGTAAGAAGCATTATTAAAAAGTATAATTATGCAATATGCTAAAGCAAATCAGATTCTATTCTTTTTATTATGAGCATACCGAAACATGGTGATTGACATTTACATTTGTTTTCTTTTCAAAATCCACCTTTAGTTTATTTGAACCTAATAACCTGGTAGACTGAACATTAGTATTTTTGCTAATCCATAAGGAAACTTGCCCAAGATGATTCATACCCACCTCTGGGGATAGTAATAGAATTCATACTTGAATCACTAGATCTTCTAAATTTAATTCAGTGTTCTTAATAGGAAAACTAGGGTATCTTTTTCAGCAGTGCCTAAAAAAAAAGAGTGAGTCCTAATATGCTACTGGCTATTCTTGTCCTTCAAGTAATTTTTAATATTCAACTAACATTATCACTCCACAGGCAAAAAAATAACATACAACCACATACACCATTTCCAGGTTCAGTTCTCAACATGGGAAAAGTAAGTTCTTCATATTTTGAATTTTACTTTGTCACTTTTAAACTATGCTCACCATGAATTCTATGGAAACACACAAACAAGGGAAACCAAACAGGAAGCCCTCTATTTTTTATATTATTATTATCAGCAGGAAATTTAGCTCCGAAAGTACAACAAAACCTTAGCCATTCAGAATCCTTAGGGAATAGTTCCTTCCAAAAGCCAAGCTTTGGAAATCCCTGAAGGCAAACTCCCTTAAGCCCTGAAACTAGGTTATTTAATTACTCTGAATTAAAACATTCTGAAAATGTACTGGGCATTCCCTGCATGTTAAACTGAGTTGGTTATTTCTTAATTAGTCAAAAACATTTTAACACAAATCATTTATTTTCATACTACTTAAATGTCCTTAGATTCAACCGAGAGATGTAGAAGACTTTGGCAATTAATTAAATTACTCCAGTGTGTGTGTGTGTGTGTGTGTGTGTGTGTGTGTGTGTGTGTGTGTGTTAATTGCATCTGGCTTTGGAAAATTTTCTGTCACCTTCTTTGCAATTTATTCTTTTTCATTCTTTAAGAAACTCTCCCCTTTAATTTGCAAACTTCAGTATAGAGAACCAAGCCTGTGAAAACTGTAGTAGGGTAAGTAAAAATAAGCAGGAGGTGAAAACCTAAGAATTCTATGGATATCTAGAAGATGACTTTACCTCATGGACTTTGTGATATCTCCACAAAACAAGACAAACAATAGTCAAGTAAATAAACTTTTATAGTCAGGACCCAATTAGTGTTATTAACTGTATAGACACAATATATAAGAAAATGGTTTGGACAAATTTGAAAATGATAATACAGTAGACACACATCTGCATTTAGTGATAAGTTGGGTCCCTGGAGGTATTGAAGAAAATAGAACCATATTCAAATTTCTGTTGGAGCCAAACCCAGCAAAATGTTACTTCGAAACTACCAAGTTAAATTTCATCAATTGAAACATTAATTCAAGAAATAGCTACCAAATGATAAACACATGCAGACACTGTCTCGTGCTCAATGTATAGCAGATGAGGCTGTAGTGACATGTCAATTTCTTAACAAATTCTAATTAGCTGTTATTTATTTACTTATTCATTCATGTCAGTCTTTATGAAGTACCTTCCATTTTCAGAGACTCGGCTAGGTCTTGAAGAATTCATAGTGAGCCAAAACACACATGCCCTCAGCTTCTCTGTAGCCAGTGAATTCTCAGGGGTGGAGAGCATTTAGCCAATCAAATTACCAACAAATATGTTAAAGCATATTGTGGTCAGGACATTGTACAGGGAGGACAGGGTCCCAGGAGAGCACATGCTGACCTTGGTTGGCATGTCTGCAAGGCTTCTGCGAGGAAGTGAGATCTGGGATAAATGTGAATGAGTTAACTCAGACAAGGGGGAGTGGTTAGTTGGAAAGCAAGCCAGGCTGCTGGAGCAGCCCATGCCAAGGCTGGGGATGGGGGGCACAGGTAAGGCACCCACAGAAGGCCATGTGGTGGAAACAAGAAGACAGAGCCAAAGCGTCGAACAATGTGACACTTGAGAGGCCCACCAGATGATGAAAAACCTTAGGAACTTTGCAGGTCTTCTTAGGGATTTTGTTTTGAACCTACTAGAATCAGAACCTGTCAAAGTAATCATTTGTTTTCGAAGAGCAATGTCAATGTCCAACACAATAGAATAGTTCCATATAGAAATCCAAATGGATTGCATATTTTGCATGAAATATGAAAGACAGGCAAAACTTCTCTTAATGCCCCTTGGCTCCTTTAGCTATTCCTCTATGTTACATGGATGGACCTTGATGTGAAGTCCTATGGCTATTTCAGTCAATACAATGCAACTTCGATTTCTGTTTCACATTATCTGTGTTGTCTCCTATTCAGCAATGGAAAATGATCTCCAGGTGACAGTATCAGGTCAAAAGGAATCCCCTTCAGAACAGAACAGGACAATTCCATGGGCACCCCACCTGACTGGAGAAGAAAGATGCTGAGTGTCTGGATTGGGGAAGGAAATAGAAGTCTCCAAAATGGGGGATTCTGGAGGATAGTGGAACTGATGGATTAGCAGATGAATTAAACACTTGGAAAATATTACGGTAAGCATTTAATAGATATGACACAGCACTTGAGGAAGAAATTACAGTAGAGACATAGAAAACTAAGCAAAATAAAAATAATGGGATTATTAGCTTCAGGAAAAAGAAAGTATTGCATAAAAAAGGAAACATAATCACAGCATACTCCTCAGCTCAACAAAATATGTAAATAAATACAGTCAGATAAAAGGAGAGACTGAAAGTTAAGGAGGTATCGTGTGTGTGTGGCATAAGATAATTAAATCTTCACATTTATCTTTATAAATAGGTTATGTATATTCAATAGTTTATATAAAATACAATTGATAAAAATCACTACAAGAATATTATTTAAGAATATGGATTTGATTTCCAGAAGAAACAGAAAGAGCTCAAAATGATTATCTCAAAGAAATATGACTACGAAGTTTAGAAGGGAGAAGAAAGGAACTACTGTTTTAGTTTATAAACTTTTGGAGAAAATTGGACATTTTAAGATATATATGAATATATTGTTTTCATAAACATTAAAATTAACTTAGCCATAAGTATATGCATATATTTCTCAATTTACTTGACTTTATCTGATCAGTGTGAACCAAAATTCAGCCTACTACTCAGACAAAATTTAAAACAAGTTAATGTAAGTCAATTTGGGAAGAATTTACTGGTATTTTTAAAGGTCTTTTCCTTCTGCATTAAAAAAAATTTTTTTTTCCTAGAACAGCTCAAAAATTGCCAGTCCTGAGCTGGTGGACATTTTTTGAGGTGTGAGCTTAAATGGAAAATATTTTTCTTGAAATTCTGCCAAGAGATAACAAGTAGGGAAAGGAATAACATGGCACTCCATTTTTCTGAAACAGAGAAACAAAGCCAAAATGTGACTCCTTGAGCATGGCTTCAGGATTCAACTCAAAATAGTCACGAAACCACCAACTTCTTTTGAGCTCAGGAAACATATTTTCAACACCTGAACAGCATGACCTCCCTCACACTTTAGAAATTATTAACATCTCTGGTTTATAGATGCTTAAAGACCAGAAAATTAAATGGAAACTAGTGGAGAAATGCTACTCATTATGCCTAATTAGTCTTAAAAGGTCCATAAGTGTGCAGGGTTAGTTGAAAGGCTGTTTAATTTAAGATACTTATTCAAACTCATGAATATTCTGGAGTAAAGGGCAGTGGTAAAGTCCTCCTGATGTGTGGCTCCATGATGAAACTGTCTTTGGAAAGAAGCAGTTTGTGACAAAATGTACAATAAGCAGTAACTTTAAATTCATTTTTCTCTAATCATTTTTAAAATGGATTCCATCAGCTGGGATAATCGGGAAATTTGGATAATAAAATTTTTTTTAATTTCAAACATAAATTGTACTAAATGCCATCAATAACATATTATATATTCAATTTATTTTTCTTCCTTTTGTACTAGTCAAAAATATTTTATAAAAATATTTTATAAAAATATAGAACCTCAGTGTGTGAGTCAGCAATCTAGTTGCAGACAACAACATCTACTCAGCCTGGTTCATACAGATTAAAAAAAAATTTATTGCACAGTGTTAAATGCTTAGAAAGTCTACAGGAAGCCAGAGAACCAGATGTGAAGGCTGTGCTAGAGAACTTCTATTGAAAGTTTTAGTGACATGAGCCAATACTGGATGCTATTAGCAAAACTTCATCATAATCTGGGCTTCTCCTGAGAAAGCACTGTTGTCACCTCCTAGGGCCCTGCCATGGTTTGCATAGACACCATGTAGGACAAGACACCAAAAACTGTGCCACCACTGGCCCCTAAGAATCAAATGAGTCCATCACTTCACTCATTAGAAGATACATCGAGCACCTTACTACTCCTACTTCTGAATTGAAGTCTCAGTTGGATCTTTGAATGGCTGGAGCTAAGATCATGCCATGCACCTGGGCTCTAGTCATGAAGGAGGCTGGGGAGTAAAACTCTCTAGCACTGGGGAGGTGGACTTCATACCACAGGACAGTCTCCAAACTTGAGAAGAGAGATAAAAAGGTCGTGGACCACCAGAAAACATGACAGATTTTCACTATGAAAATGTCACAATAAATATAGTTGGTACAATTTCCATTGAGCCTAAGGAATTTCAAGTAAGTCACATTATAAAGCAAATTTTAATGTTCACATCTTTAAGTGAGACATGATAATGATAATGAGATGACCCAGAGCAATGGTATTTCATGGGATATATGTATTCTACACAGCAAATGTTTTTCCTAAGAGTTATCATGGAATGACAATGATGATGATAACGACTAAAGCTTACTGAATGTTTTCTATCTCTTTGGCACAGTGTGGAGTGGTTAAAATAAATAAACAGGTCATTTATTTCATACAACAAGCACATTAGGTAGCCATTATAATTTTCCCATTTTACTAATGAGGAAACCAGGCCTGAAAGAAGTCAAGGAATTTACCATGAGGTGGGTGGAGCTAGAATTTGAGCATAAGCCATGAAAAGAGCACTGGAATTCTGAAGTTAGAAAACCTGAGACTTTAGTCTCAGCTTTGTCACTAACATAGAATTTTAATTTCTTTACTAGTAAAATGGAAATTAGAATCCTGTGTTACCTTTCCTAAATGAGTATTTTGGAAGTCAAATAGGCAAAGGCACTCCATGAACTGCAAAGTAGAATTAATATGTAAGGTGTTATTACAGCTAGTAACTCATAAGTGCTTTTTCAGATCTTGGTTACTGTTGTTTATTTCATATTGTATCATAAACACTTGTTGGATTTGTTTTCTAGCTTTCACATAAGGATCTCTCCCTGGAGAAGCCTCTTCCTCCCCATTCCCTGTCATACAGTGAATGGAAACATCCTCACCTTCAGATCCAGGAAATATTCCTGATTGGCTTCAGTCAAAATTCATATCTGATTCCATTAGCTTAAGTGATTGGCTCAGAAATGAGGATGTTACCCATTCAGAGCTTACATGACAACAGAAGGTGTTTGTGGATTTCTGGGATTGAAAGTATCCTGTCTCCTTTACAAAATCTATCAGAAGGGGGTTGTCTTTTTATTTAGGTAGCAGAAAAAAAATCTATCTCTGAAGTCTGGAACTTTCAGTTTCTATGAGAGGAGAGAAGGGGCTGGCAGGGAGCCACTGCGGACAGCCTGAGAAAAAAACCAATCCAAGAGTGGTAGGACAGAGAAGAAGAAACTGGGACTCCAATGACATTGCTTAAATCATGAATCTAGCATAGCTAGAAGGCATAATGAGACCTTCCACTAGAAGTTTTGATTACATGATTACAGGGGCTGACACACGTCTTTGATTTTTCAACTAGATTGAATTAGAGTACACGTGACTTATAGCACTGTATTGCATGGGTTTTTTAAAATAATTTTTGTACTATCAAAAAATAACTATTATTCTTTAAAACATAACTATTATTCTTCAACATTTTTTACCTTTTTCCATTTAAAAGGTCCCAGGTAAGTTTCTAAATCACTCAACAATAACAATAATATAAATAATGTTCAAGGTTCTCACAAATTTGGGTGGTTTGTGTAATAAAACTGCCTTTCCCATATTTTCCTACTAGCTTCAAATCAAAATAGTAGAACTAGAAGGAATCACGTAGCCCAAATCCATCATTAATTGGATAACAAAACTAAGATTCAGAGTAAAGTGTCTTGCCTAAACCCAGCTAATTATTTACAAAGGTAAGGTTAGAAACCAGTATTCAGATCTGTTTGCCGTTGTTGTTTTACTGATCAACTCACAACAAACTGTGGGGTCTTCTTTCTGTTGCCTTCAGATCAGAGCTTCTTCAATGTTAAGAAATCTCTATCCTTTGAAGATGGATTTGATTTTTAGAAACAATCAAAAGTCCCTTAGAGCCAAATGCAGTGAACAAGGTAGGTAACCAAACCTAGTAATTCATGTTTTGGTCCAAAAGGAGTGTAGCATTGAAGTAATGAAGCTAATATTTTCTTGTGATTCATTAACCAGCTTTGATGTCATTTTATTAAAATTGAAATTTCTTTGACATTCATTTTGGAGTTATATTTCTCACAATTTGATTCTGTAATGTTCCCTGGGTTTTAAAGGAGGCCCTGATAGTATTCCTATATTGTTAAAGTAACAGCACTGACATGGAAATTTTTCTTGCTTCAGTAGATGGAACTGAGACAGAAAAATAATGAAATTTAACAAAAATATGTTGAGTACTTATTATACAGCAAGCACTACAGAAGACTTTGATAAAAAGAAAAGGCATATGAGTACATTTACTCTGAACTCCCTATTTTAATGAGAAACTGAGGCTTTTAGAGGTTAAGTGAACTTCGTAAAGATTCTTAATTCCCAGACCAACGATCTTGGTAAAGCACCAACATATTTTAACATTCCACCCCTGATATAATTAAATGTAAAATAAAAGCAGTCTGTAGCCAAGACAGAGAGTGAATTGGCCTCAAGCATGAATCATACACACTTATGAGCATGACCCAGAATATGTAAAGTTATAGTTTCTATTTAATTTCAGGGAATTAAATAGGAATGTTAACACAGAACTTGAAAGATGAGAAAAGTGATAGATAGCATTTGAAAATCCTGAAGCATGATGTAAATCAGAAAATCTGCAAAAAGAAATACGGTATCTTGAAAAGTTGAGCAACAGAAAAGATCATATGAATATTAGCCCAATACAGCACTAAAGGAGAAGTTGTTTTTTTTTTCTTAATCAGCTAACAGAAGTTCCTTTCCTTAGATTAGCATGTATGCAAAAAGTAAGAAAGGGTTTCTAAGTAGCTCGTGATTCTGAGCCCTTGTTTATGGATCCGCAGGTACAATGCAATTCAGAGGTGCATTTGGTTTCCCAGGTAGGTTTCTACTATAAAAGGCTCTGACGGTGGTCTCCCAGGCAATAACTCCTCTCATTGCACCACTTCTGTGGATCCTGCCAGAGATCTGGTGTCTTGGGCACATGAGACTAGTTTCCTAAGGAGAAGCCTTGCCGTAGAGGGAGGAACTCACTCTGTCCCAGCTCACTCCAATCTGTGAGGTTGCTATTCATGTTCAGTTAAAGAAAAGAACTAGAGTCCAGACCCAGGGAGAGAAGTGAGTACTCCCCAACAGATCATCTCTTCCATGTTCTCCCATCATTGTGGACAAAATTACCATCAACCAAAATTATGATCTTGGTGTATACGAATATAGTGAGAGCGCAGGTGGTTTCTCTTGGATTTGTACATTTTGCAAGAAAAGTAGAAATGATTATTCCAGTAAAGAGAAGAGAAGGGATACCTGTCCTGTGCATGGACTATGGAAATGTTCAGGGTTAGTTATATTAACAAACACGCACGTATGATATACACGTACATCTGGGGATGACAGGTGTTTGATGGTCAGATGGCTGTGTCTTCCCACTAACTTTTCTTTTTCTTTCTCCCAATAAATGTCAGAGAACTCACAAATGTGCCATGACCTGAAAAAAAATCTCATGGACTATTAAATTAAATGATCCAGACTCTTAGTGCATACCCCACAGGAGAAAGGGGAAGATTAAACATACGCAAGATTGATATTCAGCAGTTACACACAAGTGTGGGTGTAGTGAGACTAGGTCATTAGCTATTTTAATACTGCCCCTGGGCATCTGTATACTGTGAAAACTTTCCTAAAGTGATTCTAAATGTGCTCCTTTACCTACGAGAGAATCCTAGAACATTTGAATTCTCACTTTGTATGGAAACAACTAACTATGGCCAAAGGTAGTATGGTACCTATTATGTAGTATTCTATTTAAAGTCAGAATGGTTGGTCTGAAAACATAAAAAAGCAGTTACTGACTTTACAAATTTTAGGGTAAGTTACTGTAAGCCTTAGTTTCCTCATTTATCTAATGGTTGCAATAACATATATTACAAGATTTTGTGACTATTTGATGAGAATGTATGAAGAAGCATTAAAATAGTCCTATTTAATAAATGTTAAGGAAAAAAATATCCAAAACCTCCTGTATAATAAAATAAAAAGTGTAGCATCAACACGAATTTTTGAAGGTTAAGAGAGCAGAGACTAGAGATAAAGTTGAGTTCCCAGTACAGTAACATTCTTTACCTACTTACACATTTAACTGCGTAAGCACCCAAATAGTCCATCAGACAGTTATTATTTTTCCTGTGTGTCATGTTTAGAAAAACAAACTTTAAAAAGTCCCAATGACTTCCTTTACTCCAGTATAGGAATGGGGGTGTTGAAATGCTGGGTGGAGTTACAAAAAGTCATCATCCACTGACTGAAAGAAAATTATTCTTGTATAATAACAATAACAAAATTAATGACATCTTACAGATACATAAGCATCTTTTGTTATTAAGGCTTTAGCTCTAAGATACATAGAGTATACAAGTCTTCTCCCTAACTTTAGCAATAGTCTACAAAAGGCATGTCCAATCTGCAGCCCGGGATGCCTTTGAATGTGGCCTAGCACAAATTTTTAAAACATTATAAGATTTTTTTTTACTTTTTTAAAGTCATCAGCTATCATTAGTATTAGTGTATTGTATGTGTGGCCCAAGACAATTCTTCCTCCACCGTGACCTAGGGAATCCACAGGTTGGACACTGCTGTCTACAACAAGGATTGAAATCAAATAAGACAACAGTTAAATTCATGTAAAGAACTTCCTAGTTATACCATTTACTTCATAGGAAGAAGTAATTGTTCAACTTTTTCCATCTCTAAGGATAATTGTTACAGGATTTTTAAAGACATAGTAAGTCCAAACTTACTCTATGTCATTTAAACTATAATCTGAAAACACAAAGTATTTTTTCTTTATCTTTAACATAACCTTTTGTTTCTTTGCTACCATAAAGTATTGTCAATGGCAATGGTATCTTATATTAAGTGTGTCTCCCAAAAAAGAGTGATAACTACTGATTTTATTTTATACCATGGGGATAAACCATGATGCCAAAAGGGAAACAGGAGTACATAAATATAACTTTGTAGGATGCATCAGTCAGGATCCCAATTAAAAACAACAACAACAACAACAAAACACTCTAGAATCTAGATGCTTTAAGCACAGAGAATTCAATACAGATAATTGGTAACATGTATGATTAAAATTTTTTTTCTGAAAGGCCAGAGGCAACTATGAAGTCACTGAAAGATGCCAAAAGGGGTAAAAAGTTCAAAGACAAAAGGTGATATGACTAGAGCCCAGAATTAGTGGACACGCAGTAGTGACAGGAACTATAGTGGTGAGATCTCGGGTGGGATCTGGGAACCACAGACACAGGGATGTGTGGTAGGAAATGGAACCAGAGAAGAGCTGCAGCCACCATTGGCCAGAGGAGTTGGGACCTAAATGTTCTTGTGTTTTTCTCTGTCCCACCTTTAAGTCTACAACTAGTGCCTCTAATTGGCCAAATCTGCTCAGAAGCCAAATGTTGTTGCAGAACAGGAAATGTTTCCAACAATACACAGAGCAGAAGCAGAAGAAATAAATCAGACAACAAACAGGTAAAAAGAAGTGAAGTTCACTTATGAACATGGACACAGAAGTCCTCAACATAATAAAGTGTAATTAATCTAGCAGCATATTTTAAAATGTCATAATCCAGTAATTTGATTACAAAGTATTAAAATTATTCAACATCACAAAACCAATTTAATAAAAAATAATAAGAGAGTAAAAGTGAAAAACCATAGTGCAGAAAAATTATCTGATGAAATCCCTAACAAATAATAGGAAGAAATGTTCTTCATCTGATAAAGAACTAAACACCTACAGATAAACACCCACAGCAGCTAAACAATGACATCAAGTTTAATAAATAATGAATGATGTAATTTCCAAAGAATTTCCATTAAATCAGGAACACAGTAAAGATGTCCTCGACCTCCCATTAATTCAGCATCATAATGAAGATTCTAATTACTTTTTAAAAAACAAAAAGTATATAATTAGAAAAAGGAAAAAAATGTTATTATTTATAGATATCTTGATTATTTCTATTAAAAAATTCTAGAGATTTCACAGGTAAATTATTAGACGTAGTAAGAAAGTTTACCACATTTGCAGAATAAAAGATAAATATCAAAATTCAATAGCATTCTTATACACTAACAATAACTAATTAGAAAACAGAATTATAATATGAGATATTTATAATAACCATGAAAACTGTGAAAAACCTAGGGATAAATGAACAAAATTCTGAAAGAAATTCATGTAGAAATTTTTAAAATTTGCCATAATATGAGACCTTAATGAATGCTTGTGTATTCCAGTTTCATGGAAGGAAAAACTCGAAAGGGTGTTAATTTTCCACCAAACTCAATGTGATTTCAAAAAAACAATTCCAATATAATTCTTTATGGGTTTAACAAAGGGATTCTAAAATTTACATGAAGATATAAATGAACAAGAATACCCAAGACAATTGGGAAAAAGTTGGGTAAGATACCAAAGCTTTAGTAATGGTTTAGTAATAAAGACTGCATGTTATAGCCACAGTAATAGTCAAATAACTCAGTGGGACAGAGTAGAAGGTCTTCAAATAAGTACACATTACCCTACACAATAAGGAAGAAATTACTAAATTGGGGGGAAATGGACTAGTTAATAAATGTTGTTGGGACAACTGGCTTTCCATATGGAAGAAATTATAATTATATCCCCACTTCATACCATGCATGAAATTAAACTCCAGATGTATTTAAAAACAAACAATAAAAATGTAAATTTTAAATTGTTAAAGGAAACTATACAATAATATCCTAAATTTTATACTTGCACCTAAAGGATGTCTTCAGCTCATTTCATTTAGGTCTCTGTTCAAATGTCACCTTCTTATAAAATTTTTCATGAGGAATCTATCTACGTATGGCTCTATACCCTCGCTATTATCTGGTTTTACATCATTGTATTTTGTTTTATTTAACAAACATTTATATAGTACTTACCATGTGCTAGGCATTTTATTCTACCTATCATTCTATCTATCTCTCTATCTATCTATATTTAATTTTTAAAAACAATCCTATCTAGTAGACAATATCATCATTCTCATTTTATAAATGGAGAAACTGAGGCACACAGTGGTTAAATAACTTCCCTCAGCTAGTAAGTAATGTCAGGATGTCAACCCAGGCAGCCTAGCTCCAAGCTGTGTCCTTAACTATATTGCTGTGCTTCCCTTTAGACTGTTTCATTTTTCTTTATAGAAGTTATTATCACTTGATATTACATTCAATATTAATCAGATTATATGTTTTTTTTTTCTATTGCTTTTTTTAACTACCATATTCTCCAGTGCCTAGAAGAGTACCTAGACTATAATAGGTGTTTAAAAAGTAATTTTGAATGCATAATGTAAACATTATGAGAAAGATTTCTTTAAAAAGTCATCAAACTAGAACTCATAAAATAAAATGTGATAAACCTGACTTGATCAAAATATAAAGTTTCTGTATTAGAAACTACATCATGAATAAAGTTCAAAAGTAAGCAACAGAATAAGAGAAGATATTTGCAATGAATACAATTAGAAATCAGTTCATGCACGTTTTCTGACAAACCAGTAAGAAGACAAACATCTAACAGAAAAATGAAAAAATATTATGAACAAAAAATTCACAGGAGAGGTAAAACAGTCAATAAATGTGAAATGTTACTCAAAGCCCTAGTAATTAGGCAGTTGCAAGTAAAAACAGCAGTCAGACAACATTCCCCACATTAGAATACCAAAAAATAAAATGGCTGAGAATACCAAATATTGGTTAGGATGTGGGAAAATAGGAAGTTGCAAAACAGCTGATAGAAGTATAATTGCTACAAACATTTTGAAGAATAATTTATTATTATCTATTGAAGTTGAAAATGTGAATGCCTATGACCCCAAATTCTATTTCTTCATATATATTCTGCAGCATAAATGCATAAAGAGATGTAGATAATTAAAATTTACTCTACATGATTTGCATAATTAAAAATTGGAAAATAATCCACACCCAGAGATCCAAGATGGCAGCATAGATGAACACCGTGCCTATTTCGTTCTGTGAACACATTAAAATTACAACTAAATTACTGAACAACCAACATGGAGAACCATCTGAAGTCCAGCTGCACAGAAGCTTTATAACTAAGGATACAAAAAAGAGGAGGCCATGGGGAGACTGGCAGGAGGGGCACAGACACAAAAGGAGCCAAACCTTCAATGGCAGTAGAGAATCAGGAGGGATATCTCAGCTGCAGAGTTTCCCCCCAGAGGAGCGAGGGACCCCAGCCCCACACCAGGCTCCCTAGCCCAGAGCACTGATACTGGGAGGAGGAGCCCCACAACATCTGACTGTGGAAAACAGTGGGGACTCTGACTGTCCAGTTGGGATGGAAGGCTCTGGGAAACCCAGATGTCCTCTTAAAGTGACCGCACAGACTCAGTCACTCACAGGTACTCACCCTGGACTCCAGTGGAGGGAGGGTGCCTCAGGGTATGTTGGAGGCATACTGGGGCAAACTGAGGTGTGCGGCTTTGGAGCGAGGGCTGAAGGACAGTCGTCATTTTTCCTAGGTAAGCCCTCCTCCCCTGCAGTCAGCTGGTGGGCGCCATCTTTCCTGTGCTGTACATGCCCCACATGGCCAAATATGAACTTCATTGGTCTGTTGAGCTTACTCTCTCCACCCTGCTGACTCACTGGGCCCCACCTCACCCAACTCGGCAAACGCCAGGGGCACTTTCTCCAGTAAGCAGCCAGCCCCATCCACATTGCAATCTTCCTTGGAAAACTATTTAAGTCCCCAGGCTGGTGGTGACCAGCATTGTTGTGCTCTGAGACTTTTGCTGAGTAGCTTCTGGCACAGCACTGGCATCAAACCAGAATCTACAGGAGCACCCAGCACAGGTGACCAGGGAGACAATGCCAGGGCTCCACAGGGGCACCTACTGTATAAGACTATGCAACAATACTAGGAAATATAGCAGATCCACATAATACATAGAAACAAATACAGACAGGTATCCAAAATGAGGGGGAAAAATATGTCTCAAACTAAAGAAGAATAGAAAATTCCAGAAGAAGAACTAAACAAGATGAAGAAGGCAGGCAACCTATCAGATACAGAGCTCCTCAAAACAATAATTTTCAGGATGCTCAAAGAACTCAGTGAAAACTTCAAAAGAGAGATAGCAAGCATAAAGAAGGACATAGAAACCATAAAAAGGATCAGACAGAAATGAAGAATACTATCACTGAATTTCAGAATACAATTGAAGGAATCACCAGCAGACTAGATGGAGCAGAGGCTTGAATCAGGGAATTGGAAGACAAGGTAGCAGAAAACATCCAGTCAGAAGAGGAAAAAGAAAAAAAATCCAAAACAATAAGAATAGCTAAAGGGCCTCTGAGACAACGTCAAGTACAACAACATTCGCATCATAGGAGTATTACAAGGAGAAGAGAGAAAGCAAGGAACTGAGAACCTATTTGAAGAAATAATGACTGAAAACTTCCCTAACCTGGTGAAGGAAATAGACAGACAAGCCCAGGAAGCACAGAGTGTCCCAAACAAGATAAACCCAAATAGGCCCACACCAAGACACATTATAATTAAAATGACAAAGGTTAAAGACAAAGAGAGAATACTAAAAGCAGCAAGAGAAAAGCACCTAGTTACTTATAAGGGAGCTCCAATAAGACTGTCAGCTGATTTCTCAACAGAAACTTTGCAGATCAGCAGGGAGTGGCAGAAAATATTCAATGTGATGAAAAGCAAGGACCTACAACCAAGATGACTCTACCCAGTAAGGCTATCATTCAAAATTGAAGGACAAATAAAGAGCTTCTCAGACAAGAGAAAGCTAAAGGGGTTCATCAACTACCAAACCAGTATTATAAAGAATGTTGGAGGGACCGCTTTAAGATGGGGGTGGGGGGAAGGCAAAGTTATGAACAATAAAATGGCAATGGGTATACATCAACAATTACTGTCAATTTAAATGAATTAAAAGCTCCAATCAAAAGACATGAGGGGTATTACACTGAGTAGAGTGTCAAACAGAGGAAGACAGATGCAAGTTGACTTTGTTTATAGGTAAAAGCCAAAGAAGAAAATAAACAAGTGGAACAAGAACCGATTTGTAGACAGAAAACATTTGGTTTTTTGCCAGATGGGAGGAAGGTTGGGGGAGGGGCTGAAATAAGGGGAGGGGATTGGGAAGCTCAGTTGGGTGGTTACAAAGTAATAGTTATGGGGAAGTAGGGTATAACATGGGAATATAGTCAATACTGTTGCAATAATTTTGGGTGGCGTCAGATGGTACTAGATTTGCTGGGGTGATGGGAGGAGTGTGGGAGGGGGTAGGCAAAAAAGGGAAAGAAATCACGAAATACAAATTCATAGTCACAAAATAGTCACAGGGATGTAAAGCGCAGCCTAGAGCATATAGTCAATAACAGTGTAATAACTGCATGTGGTGTCAGCTGGGAACCAGATGTATCAGAATAAGAATTTTGTGGGAGTTCCTCGGTGGTGTAGTGGCTTGAGGCTCCGGCACTGGCGCTGTCGGCGCTGTGGCCTGGGTTCGATTCCTGGCTGGGGAACTACCCACATACCAAAAAAAAAAAAAAAAAAAAAAGAATCTTGTAAATTATATCAATATGTCACCACTATGCTGTACACCTGAAACCAATATAATATTGTATGTCAAATGTAATTGAAAAATAAAAATTTAGAAAAAAATAAAACAAGTGAAGCTGCATTAATAGATGAATACATAAGGGTATGGCCAGGCCATAGAATACTATATAGCAGTTTGAATGAATTGGGGATAGAATGTTCTGTATGTCTGTTAGGTCTATTTGGTGTATACTGTTCAAATCCACTGTGTATTTGTTCTTTGTCTGGACGAGCTCTCCAATGTTGAGAGTAGTTATGTACATCACACATTTTTTGATAAAACTTAAAAAAGAAATGAATGAGTGAGCCTATGGATGAGGAAGCTCCGAACAAATTGATTCTTCCATAAATGACAGCTTTAAACTCTGGACAAAAACATAGGGACTACCGGTGGGCTCCAGAGATTGGACTGAAGAAGAAAGCTTTGGAGGGGAGTCAAAACTTGGAGAAAATGACCGACGTAGGATAAGATCCCTGTGTTTGGGATGCCAGTCATGGCAATGGTGGCACAGAAAGCTGAAATTCTGGGAGCAAGCATGAAAAGAGTCAGTTAAAATCAGGGCTGCCAGAGAGGAAGAAGGACCCCCAGAAATGAAGGAGCTTCAGAAGGGTGCCCTCCTTACTGTGCACAAACTCAGCCTATCTCTGGCAGAGGCCAGGCCCACTGGGCATAGACACACGGAAAACATTAGGAACTAAGATTAACAACTTCACAGAAGCAACAATACTTCTTGTGGAGCATTATAATAGAATACAGAGCTACATCCTCAATGTCCTGGACAGTATCCCAAAATACAAGAAGCCAAGAAAATCTGCACTATTTTCAAGGGAAAAGACAACCAATAGACACCAACAATAAAATGACCCAACTACTGAAGCTATTAAAGACTTGACTGCTGTAACTACAGTAATGATCAGTAAGGTAAAGGACAATAAACTTAAAATGAATGAACCATAGAAAATCTCAGCAGAGAAGTAGAGAATTTTAAAAAGTACTCAAAAAATACAATGTCTAAAGTTTAAAATTGTTGAGTGGGCATAATAGAAAAATGAAGATGAGAGAAAGAAGCGTCAATCAACTTGAAATAGATCAACAGAATTACACAATCTGAAGAAGAGAGAGACAAAAGTTTTTAAAAATGAACAGTCTGAGAGACCTGTGAGTCTATGGCATAAAGTCTAATTTGCAAGTAGAGTAACAGTAGTGAAGGAGAGAATGGAGCAGGAACAAAAAAAAATAAGTGTGGCAATTTTTGAAACGTTAAGTGTGTATTTACCATATGACCCTTGGCATTTCCTCAGGACAAAATGCAAACATGAATACACACCAGCAGTGTAGTTCATGAGAGCCCAGAACTGGAAACAACCTAGATGTCCATCAACAGGTGAATGCATAAATAATATATGGTATGTGTATGCATTAGAATACTCATCAAGAAAAAGGAAGAAAGAAAACTACTGAAATGTATACATAAATGAATCCTGAACAAATTTGCTGATTAAAAAAACCTCAAGCACAGGAAAATACATATAGTATGATTTAATGTATATGAGCTGCAAACCAATCTATAGGGACAAAAAGTAAGTCAGTGGTTGCCTTGGTCTAGGGGCAAAAGGTAAAGGAATAAGGGGAGTTTTTTTGCAGTAATAAAATGTTCTATATTCATTAATATATTCAGTGATTACTTAATATGGCACTTGACATTAAATGACAAAAGCAATTTAAAAAGTTGCTGCATCACTACAGTATGATACCACTTATGTAGAGTTGAAAAATATACAAAAATACCACTACGTATGTTTTATATAGATATAAAGATATAATATAAAAGAATAGATGTTGTATATTATACGTAACTATAGATGTATTGATATGTGATGTAGGGATGAATATTCATTCAACAAGTATTTGAGCACCTACATTATTAGAGTGACCAGAGCTATGTACCAATGGTCACAGTTACTGGTCTCTGCTCCTGGGAGGGAGTGAGGAAAAGAAAGGAATGAGACTTGGAAAAGTGACATGAGGGACCTGAACATCGTCACCATAATTTTTTCCAGCTTTATAATAAAAATTCTTAACCCGAAGCATTTTAGAAATGGTAAATATTTGTGCATTTTAAGTGATAGATAGATGAATGTTGGTTACACGTGGTCCTTGGCAGTGTTCTGTATGTTTTTAACATATAATCAAGTGCGATGGAAACGCATTAAGTCAAAGGGCCTGAAAAATTAAATTATGGATCTAGATTTAGCACGGATTGATGAATAAATAAGACTGAATGTGCATCTCCATTAAAGCTTCATTATTTTCTTGACTTTTATAGAGATGGAGAAGGGAAGGTCATATAATCTGAAAAATAGGGAAAAATGGGTCTCATTATCTGAGAAAGGCATAAATGTCTGGAGAAAATCCAGAAGAATAGATATCAAAGGATTAAGAGGGTATTTCTGTGTATTGGAATTTAGGAGATTTTTTTATGCATTTGCTTACATGTGTTTTCTAGTGTTTAAGATTTTGTGAATTTAGTTAAAAAGAAAATATTTTTAAAATACTACTAATAATACTGGTTTAAGAATATTGTGATTACTATCTGATGAGTCATATTGTATTCATATATTGTGTATAAATAATCAAACCTATTTATTTATATATAAAAACCTAAAAACTGGCATCAAACGATAGCAAAGTAGATAAATAACTACTGTAGATATGAAAGTATATATCAATGTTATTTATTATAAATGTATATATACATATACAGACCTATTTTTGTATCTATGTTCTTCAGATATTTCGATGCTTAAACAACTAGCTAGAGAATCTTTAGTTCAAAGAGTTGCCACGTTTTTATTTTTTGTACACATTCACATGGGCATCACTGTACACAAATCCTTTTTGTTCGATTTTGTGCATATTATTTAGTTTAGATCCTTTAATGAAAGTCACTAGTTCAAAAGATAATGACTTTTTCTATCTCCATCTATCTTCCTATCTATCTGTCCATTCATGCATCCATCCATCCATTCATGAATCTATATATTTTCCTGATCCTGTTGCCAAACTGCTTCCCATACGTAGTATATGAAAGTGTCTATCTCATGAGGCTTTGGATAACTGAACATGTTTTACATCTTTTTTCATTCAATTAGAGAAAAAGGTATTTATTTTTTTCTGAAATGGTTAGTGTTAACCCTGTACCACAGTCCTGTAGAAGTCTAAGCCAATTAACTCTCTGAGATGCCTCTGGCTCAGAGGCAATCACCCTGCATGGTCCTCTGTCACAATGTCCATGTGAGTCAGGTTACACCGGTCACCACAGGAAGCTCCAAGACCACTGGAGTGCCTTGGCTCTACCTGTACATGTGGGAAGGAGCACTCCCACTTAGGTCTTCAGGGATTTGGATTGCCTGAAGGCCTGCATATCATCCAGGGCAGCTTAGAATCAGGTGTCCAGCACGCTGCCCTCTTTATCCCTCCCACTGTCTTCCCGAAGCATTGCTCAGTGTTAGGTGTGGGGTCCTCCAAACCATGGAGTCCAAATTATCTATTTTACCCTAGCAGGGGCCAATATTGTTGTGCCTTTATAGTTTTAATTTCTTTTCTCCCTGGGTAAGAAATTTTATATTCACTTTCTCCATGGCTTGTCTTTCTTGTTTCTAGCCTCTTTCACTACAAGGACATACAGATACATCTCTCTCTAAATGAAATTCATTGAGACTTGGAAATGTGTTCTTAGACTTGGGAAACTTTACTGATCATTGTGAGAAAGGGGTCTTTTCAGCACGGTGCCTATGAATGTGCATTATGAGCATTTAGCATTTATTACTGATATGCAATTAACATAGAATTAAGGGTTTGGTAGAGCATGTCTTCTATCTTTCTTACATTTTAAAAAGTGATTTTAATAATGGATTTTGATTGATACAAGACAGTGGTTCTTAATGGTTTTTATTGCTCTTAGAGAACAATTTAGACATTCAGATGGACAGTTTGGGGTTGTCATAATGACAGGGGGACACCACTGACATTTATTGAGACTGGTACCAAGGTTAACAGGTGGACAACAATGAACAGGAAAGTCCCAAATAAGTAATAATCTATTTGCAATTATTATAAATAATCTATATATCACACAACTTCACACATAGACACAGTATTATTTGCATGTTCCAAATGCACACTGAATTTTTCAATAATAAAATTTACTGGGAAGAAAAAAGTTTGGCCTTTCTTTTATTCAGAATATTAATAAGTTGTTTACCATTTCAGAAAATCCCATCACATGTTAATACCAAAAGAACCCACATGCAGCATTCTCATAGAACTGTGTGTAGATGTAAGCGTCCATCAGTTCTCCTATGTCCTTTATTGTGGTCATGCTCTACCAGGTACATATTGAAATTTGTATATAACTTCTATTACATAATGCTTGTCTTTTATTTCTTTATTACACTGAAATTAGAGTTTTATGATGATTTTTAAAGTTATGTTCATGGAGGGATGTTCATAAAACCTTTTATTTCAATAGTAAAGAGGGCATTACAGACTATTTCTTATAACAGGGCACCTTTGGGGGGTGACAAGGTTGAGAACTACTTGTCTAGAGCATAATCTCCAGCCATCAGACCAGCTCCCCAGACTAATGAGGAGGAGAGCGTGTACCTTGACCTCCAGCCTGGCTCTTCAAACAGTAAAACAAGCCAATGTTTGTTCATCCTTTGGGAAGCAAACCAATTATTCACCGAGAATCATAAAACCATCACCAGGAAAATGATGCAAATAATGTATTCTCTCCCCCCCCCCTTTCCTCCTCCTCTCACTTCTCCACGGGCAAACGAAAGGAACAAATTTGCAAATGATGTTCAGACTCAAAAGAAGGATGCATGGCATTTGTCAGGTCAAATCTGTTTTCTCCAATACCAACAGTTTTAGTTTTTTCTCTGCCTAAGGTGGAGATACTGTCTTCCACATTGGCATAATTTCTACTTACTGCTTGTGATTTTGCTCAAGTCTCACTTTCACCATAAAACCCTTCTTGGGAAGTCAGATCATGCCCCTTTGAACTCACTGGTTCCTTTGAACTTAATGCTCCCTCTCCCTCCAAGTGTAGCGCTTATCTTCTTAGCTCAATTCTAAGCTGTTTAAAGCAAGAAATCTGCAGAGTGTCCCCTCAAAATGTCTACCAAGTAAGTGGCACTTAGGAATTACTTGGTAGTGAAGGAAATGCAGTTCTAACATTTCCCCAGTCAATTTTTTCCTGGTACACATATTCCTAATTCCTAGTCCCAAATGGACCTCGTGTTGTTTCTGTTGGCTGTGACCCTGAGGAGCACCAGGCAGCTTCAGAGAAAGCAATCTCTGTTTAAAAACTTTTGTCTTAATTTTTGAAAAACACGGTGTGGGTCAGATGAGGTCTGAAGCTGCTGGATTAGAAGCTCTTCTCTGAAAGGGATGTGCTAGATCCAGGTCCTTCTGCCTTGAAGATGTCATTAGAAAGGTGTGGGGGAAGATGGGGAGGGCCTAATCGTATATTGATTACTTACTAGCTGTGTGATCTTTGGAAAAGTGTCACAGGCTTACATTGTCTCTTGCATAAAATAAGAAACGTGGTTTATCCACCACCAAGATGTCCTCTGAGGTCTAAGATTCTGTAATTCTAGAACTCTGCCATTAACCGTGGCTTTTGTTTATTTCTAAAGCATTTACCACCATTGTGAATATCCAAAAAAAGAAATCAGTTATTCATATTTTCCATTTTTAAAAAATGAAATTCACTCTCCTACGTATTCCTTGGATGTCTGACACCTAATTGTTGTACTATTAAAACCATTGAGTATTTCTAAAATACCACCTCAAAGAAAAATAGACAGTCACATTAATTTTTGACCCAAGCATTGCATAGCTCTCCCTTTTTATATATTACTATTATTAAAATTTTTGTATAGACAAAAATTTGAAAAAAGATAAATTAGTCACTGAATTTGTGTTGGGTGGCAAGATTATGGGTTAAATCCTTTACTTCTCTACATTGCTTTAGTAGTAATAAAAATGATAAAAATGAGCTTATAAATAAGTGCATAGAAAAAGGAACAGAAAAAATACACAGCAAACTATGAGTGATGATCACATTTGTTGCCGGAAATGAGATGGAAGAGGAAAGTATACATACAATAATTTTGTTCTCTATATACTTGTGCATTATTTGAAATTTTTATACAGGACATTTATTCATGCATTATTTATGTACTTAAAATGAATTAATTAAATTCTAAAATGAGTTATTTACTTTGTACTCAGAGAGACTCGGTCTTCCTTGATTGTAGAATGCTTTGTCAATTTCATGCCAAACAGAACCCTTATGCATCGGCCCAGTTTCTGCAAATTATTAAAGACAGGCTGGAGAGGATATGCAACTTTTCTCAAGTAGCACACATTGTTGGAGGCAAGGTTTGGGCTAACCCTCAATTCTGCTTCAGCCGAGTCTGCAGTATTTCTATGTGGCTTTTAAATTTTTATTTTTTTCTGAAGTAACATTTGGGCTTAAAAATCTTTGATTTCTTTCCGTCTTGAAGTCTGTAAGTATTCTTCTGTAGATGTGAGTTTGGCAGTGGAGAGAAACATCAATTTCATAACATCGTTGTTGAGAATATACCTGATTAAACAGATTTTTTTCTCTCTCTTTTTTGTGGGGAGGTGGACTAGAGACATGAGTTGGATTATTCTTTGAATATTTATTATAATTTATCTCCTTTCAAGTTCAACAGATGCATGTTTTTATGTGAAGCAAAACAAGTGGAAAGTTTATTGCTAGTTATGTGCTTCCCAGTGCAAAAGCAGCCTAAAGGACCTCGGCAAGATGGTGACCAGAGACAGGATCCCTCATATCTCTCAGGGGAAACAGTTGAACAGTGGCCGGCAAGGACCCAACATGGCAAAAGGAGCCTAGCAGGAACTGCTGGCCCTCAAGAGCATACTTTGTTTTAAAGTGGTCTGTTTCTTGCACCAATCTACACACACATACTCCCAAAGTCATTTCTTCTTTCTTTGAAAAGTTATCGAGGTATCTTGCTTAATTTCCATATGTCTTACTTTCAATGTTGAGTCAAACACGCATCTTAGGCTATTTCTTTTTCTTTAAGGATATCCACTGTGCTTTAGAGGATTGGGAATTAGCCAGATCAAATCACAAATGAAAAGGTTTGAAGAGTAGCAGAAACTTCAATGATCGCCCCTTAAAAAAAAAATTATAATCAAGTTGACATTCCATTAACTTTCATCCCAGACAGTGGGATTTTTGTAGCATCACTTCTTATGGTACCTATGGGGTTTTTGTCTGTAAATGCAGTTTGTACTTCAGCTCTTGCTTGGATGAAATGATTAATATTTATATATACTTAGGTATTTATATACAGAGATTCATACTTACAGGAAGTTCCCAATGTGCAGCAATCGATTTCCCTTGAAAACACCCCTCATCCTTCCCCTTTGTGCAGTCCGCCCCCACAGTCCCACCTGTGCCTCCCTGAAGCAGCCAACCCACACGTTTGACAGGTGAAGGGCTCTCCTGCTGGTTTCCTGTGGCTACTTCTCTCCTTCCTCTCTTTGTTTCTTTCTTTTCTTCCTCATTCCTCCTCCTGCACCTGTCCCTTTGAACTCAACCCCACCCTTTCCTTCTTTTCTCTTGTCCTTTCATGAGCTCTGCTTCGGTATCTGGTACTGGTGGATTTTCTACCTGCTCTGTTTAAACTTGTTTTGAGTCTGGGACAGGTGAAGGTGCCTCCACTTCCTTATCCTCTTGCTATTGTCTCCTGCCCCAGGGCGAATGCTTCTTTAACTTTGCAGAGGTTGCACCATCTCCTCTTCTCACAATGGCTACCTTTGTGTCCAGAACCCCAGCCCCTGAAACATCAGAGCAGGCTGCATGCCACACCAATGCTGCCTGTGTGGGTTACAGGATTAGGATGATCCCACTGCGAGCTCTGCAGTCAAGGTTCTGTTCTGAAGCGTCGTGTTCAGGGCTATCAGGACAGTCCTGCTTAGAAACAGGATGTCAGAGGAATCCGTGGCCTTGCTTTCTGGAGCTCTACAATCCCTGATTCACCTCAGGGAGGACCGCATAGCTACCCCGTAAATGCATACACAAAAGGGAGATAATTAAAGTATCCAACTCTGTAATTTTGGAGTAGGCTGGAGTCAGCTCATACCAGAGGCAATTGGTAAAATTTCAGGAATCTTATGAGTTAGTTGACATCACGTTGGTAGCTTGAACCTGGTCATGGGGGTCGGGGGGACAGTATTTACACCACCAATATGGGCAGACACCACTAATCAGGGCCACACCTTGCCCCACTGGAGATCTAACTGTTAGATATGTGTTAGCATACAAAGGGCAGGGTTCTGATAAAAACTTAAGTGGGGAGTGGGGGGGTGGAAAGGTGAAACGTGACAGCTCAGCTGATGAAAATTCTTTGTATCTTAGGTCTAAAAATCTTGAAGTTTCTTGAGAGCCCCTTCTTTTTGAGAGGGCTTTCTTTGGCTTCTCTTTCTTCTTACTCTGGTCCCTTTTGCTTCTGACACCGGCAACAACAAGCATCCCACAAAAAATAAAATTACTAGTAATAGAGGTATGATGTCACCTTTTTAATTTCCAAAGATTTTTCTTGGTTTGTTATTTCATCCCAAGTTTTCCATTATGGTCAGGGGTTAAGATTAACTGGACTACCATATTGTAAAATAGTTCCATTGTCTGTAATCTGCTTATGGTCCTGGTTGGGCAGCTTCTGCCTTGTCACATTTTTCTGTCAGCCCCACCAGCATCTAGTTGGCTCTTGGCTTCCCTGGCCATTTCCTGAAATTTCCCCAGAAGCCTTTTCATTACAGTCGTCCCTAACAGAATTCATTTTGTGAGGCATAGTGGGAGTGAGAAATAATTCAAGGAGCTGTGACAGCAAGAGAGAATGTCCCCAGAGGACCTTAATCAGTGGCCCAACCAGGACTTAGAATCAATGTCTCCAAACTAGAATTCTTTTTTTTTTCCTGAGGAAAGTATTTATCACCTTTATATATATTTTTTTCTCTTTCCATCACCTTATATTTAGCTTCCCCTCCCTCCTCTCCCACCCCCTCCCCTTTCTCCCCTCCCTAACCCACTCGTCCCCAATAAACATTAAACTATTGATTGTGTCCATGGATTATTTGTTTGTTCATTTCTTTTTTTCTTTGCTTTCAGTTTTATATTCCGCATATGAGTGAAGTCATACAGTTCTTTGTTTTTTCTGTCTGGCTTATTTCACTAAGCATGATGATCTCCAGGTCCATCCATTTTGTTGCAAATGGCAATATTTCATCTTTTCTTATAGCTGAGTAATATTCCATTGTGTATATGTACCA